>JBCEWB010716603.1:0-17021 GCA_039654565.1 Peronia peronii | reverse complement strand
GTGCTCTTCCGATCTCCCTCCCCCCACCCATTTCTTTTCTCTCACCCTCTCACAGACATCCTACGCGAAGTTTCCTCACTCCACGGCAAATCTCCATTCTCTCCCTCACAACAAAAATGTTGGTTCCATGTCTACACAAACAAGAATGTACATATACATACACTTGTACACATACGTAACTAACAATCTTCAAACTATTCAAATGCTGGAAATGACACCATTACGTCAAATCATAAGAAGAATAAGATCAAACATTACATGCACACTTGGCATAAATACAAGCTATATCTTGATCATACACAGAATGTCAAATCAACGAACAAAAGTACACTTCTTAGGTGTTGGTAGCTAACACACAAAAGTTATAGACAAATCTATACAGAAATGTTGCATAGCCAGGCTGATATAGAATCAGTTTCATACTTATATAAGTAATTCTAAATTACTCCGATAAAACAAAAACACACAACTTTCATAGTTTAACCCTAAAAATATCAATGGACTGATCTCGTCCAAAATGCACTCGGCCCACTTTGCACTGAAATCAACCAATTTATATGTACTTCCCTTTGCCGAGTACAAGAGGTATAAGCCAAGCATTGTAAAGAAAAGAGAAATCACTTTGAAACACGAGTAACAGAAAAATCTGAAAATTCACCCTATCATGAAAATGTGTTTTTCTCATCATGACATTTTTTAATTTTTTTTTTTTTTTTTTCCTCACTGGTTTCTAATTACAGTGATTCCTCGCTCTTTCCCCCCTCCCCCCAAACCTCTTTTTTTTTTCTAATAATGATTGTCTTATACCGCCTGTACTTGACAAAGGGAAAGAACCTACTTGGTTGACAAAATGGCTCACTGACTCCCAGACAACACACAGTAACAGGTACTCACATTTTATCATCCTCAAGCATAAACTATCATATCTTAAACACGAATAACACTGTCATCACAAAAAAACCTGACATTCCCGCATTTTCTATTAACATCATCAGAGTTAGACAAACAAAAATTAATGTCGATGGAGAGGCATTCTATTTCCATTATAACAGTTCATTAAATTTATTCCATGTCTTTACAGAACCACATCTATGAAATATTATCACATAATATGTACATGTATGTGGACAATGCATCTCAGTTTTCATAACATAGTTCGTTCTCTGACATAAATCCCTATTTAAATTTTATTTATTACATGTATCTCATTTTCTCTGCAGTTTCTCTCTCTCTCTCTCTCTCTCTCTCTCTCTCTCTCTCTCTCTCTCTCTCTCTCTCCTACTCCTACTACTACTACTGTTACTACAGAGACACTCTAATCACACATGTGATATCATCTAATTAAACAGACAAGATCAATGCCCGATAACTGATTCTGCTAGAGTATATTACATGTATATACATCATACATGTACCTAATGACATTGTAATAATTGGTATTTCCACAGCAATGGGCATTGGGATATGAAAGGGCGGTAAGCGGGAGGCTTAATTTCAATCAGAACTGCTTTATTCCACTAATTATGCCAATGTTATATGTTGTGCCAATAACATATGCAATACTTTGGCTGTAAGAGCTCGAGATAACCACCAGGAAGGAGGTAAAAGACGAAACAAACGAAGAAGAAGGCTGTAAGAATGTGAAAATGAAACCTGTACATCGAGCGTGGTGGGCAATTGTAATGCACATACAAATGCAAGAATCATTTAGAGAAAGGAAGAGAGAGTCGATATAAGAAAGAGAAAAAAGGGGGAGAGAATGAGTGAAAAAGAAAGAAAGAAAGCATAGGGAACAAGAAAGACAGGCGGGGTGGGAGTGAAGGGAAAAAAAAACTGAAATGGGCAAAGACGAACGAAACTCCCGGATCTCAGTCATACCCCCCCCCCCCTCCTCCCTCCCCCAACCCCTTCCTGAAACCCTGCCGTTCTCCCCGTGCTAATAGCTATATAATTTTTTTATGTGAAATGACCACGACAACAAATATATCAGTTTGACCCTTTCGATGCCACAAATGTTTGAATCTTCAGGTAACTGATAGTTCTACTGAACTTCCTCATCTTCGTCCCTTGCAGAAAAGCCAGGGCCCGTACTGCTGATAGATGAGAGCTTGTTGTACATGTACAGTCCATGCAATTTTGACTGAACACTCAAATCAGTGCACTTGCTGGTCTTAAGATTGAAAATAAAGGGTTCGAAAGAAGTTTGGATGTTATAGTCACGGTAGCCAGGAGATCGATATGTTTCAATGTAATGTACCCTGTACTTTGCTTTCCACCAAAATTCAGTTTCTGCCTTATCGGTTACTCTATTTCTAGCGGCATTTCCAAGAATTAGAAAAAGGGACTTGCAGTTTCGCTCATAACAAATATAATATCCAGTATATTAATTTGTTTGCATGACTGTAAGATTTTAATAAGTGTATAATACATATTACTTTCAAATGGTTTTATTTTATTTGCGATTTTGTATTAATAAAATACAGTAACCATACTGACAACAAATGAACAAAAACTTTTTTCTAAAAAAAGTCAAAGGAACACGGATCCAATTTACAGGAAATACTGAACAAACATTTGAGTTCTTTTTTAACGATCTAGTGATCACTTCCTTGTGCTTGCTGCCGGCGGGGATTGGGCCAAAATACGAAGATTTTGCCGCCAAAATTGAAAGACACGAACAAGACCTGCGTTAGGGCCCGACAAAAATAAATAAATAAATAAAATGCCCACTTTCTTTTAAACTGATATTAGATCGAATCTAATACGTGTCCATTTCAAAATTTTCACTGTCGATATGCCTAAAGTGGAGGGGAGGAGATTTCCTTGGGATCCCAAAATAGATGTGAGTTTCTTTTCCTCACTCCTTTGTCACAAGTTAATTAAATAACTCTTAATACACGTACATATCAATGAGCCATTGCCATTGTTATCTCAACGCCATGGTACTATACATATACATGAACTGTATGATTGTCTCACTACTGGTAGTCTTTTTGTGATGTGTAAGAAGTTACATTGGACTTCATGTACGTGTATATCCAATAAAAACAGACTCAAGGTAAATTTAGTTTCGAAATGCCAGCAAGTGAGAGAGGAGGCAAACACAATGAGCGTCCTTACTAACGGTTACGGTTTTGGTAAGCTTTTGAACCTCCTGTCGCGGTGGTTATCTCGACTGATACTTAGTGATACGTCCTTGCTGTGATGGGTCGATTAAATTTAAGAGATATCTCAGGGAAGTTTGAGCATCGAACAAGTGCAACATCTCAAAGACTCTAGACTGTGCTTAGAGAAAGCACACTCATGATCTGACAACTGGTACAACAAATAATAAAGTATCTGATGAGCATACTCAGCCCGTGAACTCTTGCTCCAAGCTCAGTCTTGGACAAAATTGGCGCACTTGGAATTTCTTGGACGGGGAATCGCGTTTTTCCCAACTCTAGTCAATAGATGCAGCGGAAGTCAATGTCAGTATGTTGAAACCTCTGCTGCTTTGAATACTAACATTTCAGATTAATATGTCAAAATAGGATAAACCTCCTTACAACCACGTGACTAATTTGTACAAAGTTTAAAGATTCACAAAGTTTGAATAGTGCGTCTCTTGACACTTCTAGTACAGCCTGTGACTATTTACCGCCAGACTTACCAAATTACAAGCTGGGTGAAACATACGGAAACCGTCGACATTCTGAACAAGGAAAACAAACCGCAAAACCCACACGCATAAAGAGATGAATCAATTTATACATTTGATGTCTATTCCTGTTATGATCACGCTGATCGTCCTGTGATTACACTACAAAGACGGAGAGAGAGACTCCACTTCATTTACATAACTCATGCTCGCAAAAGGTCATTTCATTTCTGGTTTCAGCTCAATATTATTCGCGCTGATGGAGGTAATTTACATACAAAATACGTCTAGCTTTTTCTCTATCATCCATGCTTTCAACTCCGTCTGAGGAGTGGTCAAAGCACTCCCTGACGATTTGTGCAACAGCCTTTCGCATCAATGCATCCATCGCTGTTGAAGACCAGAAATTTGGTCTTCACAAACGTTTGCTTAGCTGGCCACTCCTTGATGTTGTCCGTCCATTATTTCTGCTGCCTGTCTGTTTTCTGCTTCCCTTCTATAACTCCTTGTAGTTAGTACTGTACAGTTTTATCTAGACCAGTGGATCTTGGTCCATGGCGTTAATATCTCAAATTCCTTTTATCTGCCATGGCAATATAATGAAAACGAAAGTGTAGGTTTGCTAATATCCCAGAGAATGTTAGAAAAGGTAATAATATAAAACACATAAAACAAAAAATTAGAGAACCGTCTGTCAGCCCAGACAACGAGAAAGAATAAAAACAGAAACGGGACACTGAAAAACAACATCATTCCTGGAAGAACAAAAATCACATTTCAGTCACAAAGTTTCAGCTAGCTGTATATCCTGCAAACTCCGATACAGCACATGTATTGATGTATTGTTTTTCTGTTTAAGAAAAATGTGTAATATTCTTGGAGTGATTTTCATCATCGGCTTGATACAAAGAGCATTCTTGAGCATGATATGATGTATCAAAATGTGAATAACCTGCTTCTGTTCATATTAAGGATGCCCTGATATCTGAAATAACATAAGGACACGACAGAGCAGCTTTGTTTTAGAGGGGATAGATAGTTATGATGAAACAGTCACATGAGCATGGGAACTGAGAAGAGTTTAAATTGTTGTTGTTTCTTAAATATCCCTTTTTCAAACAAATCATTTGCAAAGAACAGCCAAATTGGAATCTCCCAGAATGATCGGATATGTATCTAAAATATGACTTTACCTAGAAGCCTTCTGACAAGTGCACCAGCCATCTCCATCCGTCTGACTGTGGACTTTCCTTACCAGCCTTTAGAAAAAATTGATATTGTGATGACTATGGAACATGTTTGACATTTGCTCCATGGTTTTGGTTTGTAGAAATTTTCTGAAGAATTAACATTATTTTCTTTTTGGGTGTGCAATTATAATTCTATGAAATCAAGAACAAAAACTTTATGACAACATCTCAAGAACACTCCTTTTACAAAATCTAGGAATCACCTTCCCTACAAAATCTCATTCTGTACTAGGTAATACCAAATAACACAAAATCATTGCTCTAGGACAGTGATACAGGTCAGGCTTTCAGCAAAAATACAATGGATGTCTCATAGCATTCTTGAAGATAGCTGTCATGTTTTGTTGTTTTTTTTAAAAGTGCACAAGCAGAACTATGTTTCAATTCAGTAATTTCATAATGGTGAAACTTATCAAATAAACTTGTGCTATAAAAAGTATCTTAAAATCTCAAAAGTGCTGAAAATGACTTTTTGCCATTATTGTACACTAATAACATGTATTTTACCATTTCAAAAACTCCGGCATGCTTCATTATGAAATCTCTAGCACATACGCTCAGTATTGAGTCTCTCTGAAAACATCCCTGCCACCTCACATCATATTTTCAATTCTGAAGAACATTCTCACTGATGGCAACTCTGGAAATCAATGCATTTCAGGATGCAACAAATTTTCTGCACAAAGTACATATAATAGATTATTCAGCAGCAGAACTGTGCCAAAACATACAACTGAATTAGAGTGACACAGTCAACCAGTTATAAAGAATGAATGTAACTCACTACATACTTATTCTATTATAGAGCCCAAAAGCCATCCCCACTAATAAACAATCCTCCTGACTTCTCATTTGTGAAAGAACAAATGCCTGAGAAAAGCAGCAAACAGAAAGAGATGACCCACAATCAGAAATGAGGACCCAGAGATAGGAGAGTAGCAAAAATACCAGTCTCTCAGCACAATGAACACAAACAAGCACGTGGATTCGTCACATCACATGAATGTCTCCTAGCCTGCCACAACACTAGACACACTGGCTGGTTTTCAGCCAGAGAAAGACCTAGAAAGCACTGGAAGCACTTTGTCATATTCTGTGACAGGCATATATATGCAGAGCTTATAACAGGTGATTCCTCCAGATTACCCGCTTTGAGACTGACAGTAATGGCCTGCAACACCTTAACAATATCTGAAATGAAGTGTTCCTGATTACACTCTTACACAACAGACCCCATTCTGGGTTCAGAATGACTAAACACAAAGAACAATAACTGAGATTAAAACTAATTTAGATTGAGATAGAGAACAGAAATCATTTCCAAATACATGTAGTCCACTTACAATTATGCCTCTCATAGACAGAGCTCTAGCTGTATATGCCTACAATGTTTTCCTCTGATCCTAAAGAACCATTTTGTGATTTACAAAATGCATAATAGTGTAATCCTGTCAGTTTTATTTACTTAGGAACATCATACATAGGGACAGCTCAGGATCAACATCACAAAGTAAATACCACCAGCTATCAGAGGAAACCTTAAAAAAAAAAAACCAACATACATGTATGTACTGAACCAGAACCAATCAAAAAGGAATATGAATAAAATCAGCACTTTACTTATTACACACTCTCAAGACAGTGAATTTATAATATTTCAGATTTAGTCTGGACATTGCCTCTGTTGTCAATGACTAAAAACATAAAAATTTTCATTCTGTGTTAAATGTAAAAGTGTTTGATTGTATACCAAAAATAAACCAAACAAAAAACATGAAAACTATTAAATTCAAAATGAATGTCTATAAATGAATGTTCTTTTCGGCTTGCATTATCATGTTGCTTCCAAGATCACATACTACAGAACAATATAACCAAAAATGCTGTAATATTATTTCTAATGATGAAGATACCAATCTACACCCAACTGTCCATTACATATCATGTATATCATAATGATTATGCAGCTTTCAGGCTGCGTAGTCCATGTGTCCATTGTGGTAACAGCAAACCTGGTGGACATTAGTTATAACATATATCGTCTCATGGTACTAGTTTAAACAAATAACATCATTGGCAGCGTGATGAAATCTCCCATCCGCCAAAATCAAGACATATATATCCATACCGATATCAAAGGTAGAATTAACTAAAACTAAACATTTCTAGAAGCCCATTTTCAGGCAAGTGTTGGGAAAGGAAAATCATCTCTCATTCAGTCCACATTTAGGTCACATTTCTTTTTTCAATACCTTCCTGAAAAATGTGGTATCTAAACACATGGCTGATTTGTCACACTGCCAACGATAGTTAAAATGAAACAACTTCTACAGCAATTCCAGTATGACCATGCTTGATCAAAGAAGAAGAAAAAATCTGCAACATAATTTATACAGTGACAATGAAAAATGGAATGAAAGACAATAAGGGAGGGAATTCTTTAATTCATGATCTAGATAATACCTTTGTCCCTTTGTACATTGTATGTAGCCTTGTTCAGAAAACACAAGTATACAAATTCAAAGAAAACAAAAATTACAAAGAAGAAAAGAAAGAAAATTTACAAAGAGAGAGATTGAGAGAGTTTACAGATGAGCATTTTAATTGGAGCTGACATGATCAATGTCCAGCTTTCTGTCTTTGCTAAATTCATCACAAAACACTGGATCTGATCTTGTAAAAGTTTGAAAGTTTGTGTGTCATTGTCAGATGAAACACTGGCCTCTCATGACACACAAAAACAGAGAAAATAAACTTCTAGAGATTTCTACAATAACTGCAAAGACAAATAACAAGATTTATAAGGGAAAAAGAGAATAAAATTGATATTTGTCGCAAATTCTCACTGGACAATCCAGGATTACATCTAACATTCAGATTTCAGAATGTACATGTTTTTGAGATCCCCAATGGCTGGTTTATTCCAGCTTATTGTAGTGTGCTTCTGGGTCCTGCACTGTAGTCCTGTTCTGAGTAGAAAACTTTCATTAAAAAATCAGCTGATCATTTCTCCATATTGCTATAGTATAAGCAAAAAAAGACACAATGACAACAAATCTAAACTTAGTTCTTGAACATAAAAAAATGCTTCCCTTAGAAATGAGCTAAAACACACTATTCAATTTAAGCTAGCAATGTCATGCAAACTACTTTTAAAACTTATCTAGAAAGCTATTATATGTAAGAACAGATCAGCGAGAACTTGATTTGAATCAAAGCTCAACATGAAATAGAAATGATTCCGTACTTTCTTCTGATTCCTATTATTCTTTTGCCCGAAATCTGTAGAATGGCACGGTGGAGGGAGGCAGGGCTATATTTTTTCATAAGACCATGAAATCCATATGTACTCCAGAATGTTGCTATGAGGCACAATTCAACTAACACAAAACTGAATAAATGAACTGATCACACTGAATGAATCACACATATGAATAACTGTTCTCCAGTTTCAAACCACACATCTCACAATTTTCTCTCACAAAGTCATTTTCAAAAGTGCATTGTAGGCATGACTTTTTTGTTTTCCCATAGGATGGTGAGCTTGTGTCCGGCCCATGGCGGCTGTGTGTGCACACAGAGCAGGTCAGGTCCGAGGCCATGTTTACTGTTGTGCATGCTTTACATTCCCATGTTGTTAAGGTCATATCCATGCTGCGGGCGGCTCGTGCTGCAATAGCCTGCTGACGCATGGACTCTGGCGTGGCCTCATATTTCAAGGACTTGGACTTGCCCACCGTGAGTCGATCCCGCCTGAGGACAGGCCCAGAATCTGAGAAAGGGATGGGAGGGGGCAAGTTAGATGCAGACACTGGCTGCCCCACTACATTCCCATCACTACCAATTATATTTCGAGGACAAACATTAGCTGGGTGGCCAGTGACTGGCTGATTTAGAGCCGGTATAGGTTGACCATCCATCTCATCTTCAACTGTCCTCCGTGGTTTGGGTTTCAATGCCCTGGATGGTACAGGAGGTGGACCCATACTCGTTCTGGGCATTGTGTTCAACTGGTATATATCTGACACAGAGCTTTCTAAGTTTGCAGTAGCTGGTGGATGGTAAATTGTTGGGAAAGGTACCATTCCTTGTGATGGACCCCTGCTACAAGGATTATCTGGCAGAGTGGCTGTGCGATATCCTTGATCTGATAAGGCAGCTATGCTCTGTGTTGGTCTGTTTTGAAGATGCTGAGACAGCATGGGCCGCTGCAAATGAATAGCAGACATGTCCGTAACAATTCCTTCATCAATGAAGTCATTGGACTGTGCAAAAGAGTTTGCTCCAGATCCCCCAAGAGTGGTCCTTGGCACAGGCACATTAGCGATTTCCATTTGGTAGCCAGGCATTACGTTTCCATTATTCCTATAGTTTGGGAGCCATTTCCAGTCATCTGGCATCGGAACACCACCTTTAAGAGTGGCAGAGTAGGATGTGGCTGGAGGTGGCTGCTTTGACCCTTCCTGCTGGTTGACAAATTTTAAACTCTCCCGCATGTGTTCATCCTTTGTGCCTCGTGGAAATTCACGCAGAATCTCATTTTCTTGGGCATCTATATACATGAAAGCTTCCATATCGGAAGATGCGAGTGGTGATTTTACAGTGGGTGAATACATATTTCCTGCAGGGCGCTGAAGTGACTTTGATGGATAGTCTTTGAACTTTTTGTCAGACACGTCCAAATTTGAAACTTCATACTTGGCGGAGGATGGAATTCTTGGATACACAGCCTCACTATCTGGGTTTAGGTTCTGTTTCATAGCTGAACCATTCAATATTGGTTGTCGTTTTGGTATTGCTGGGGGTGTTTGGACGCTAGAATGATCAGCTTTGTTTAAAATCAATCCATTTCCCCAGTTTGGGCTCCGACTAAGACTAGACTTGTCCCTTGACCATTCGTCATGTAAAATCATATCCACTGCATCGCTAAGAGTCATGGCCATACTCTTAATTTTATTATAATGTTCAGCAATTGTTTTGCATTCAACTAAGGCCACTTTGCAATCAAAGGCCAAAAGGAGAAGAGATTTCTCATCCATAGGACCTTTATATCTTAAGACACTTTTGTCAGGATGTATCACATAACCAGCATGCTCGAAAATTCTCTCGCAGTTTGGCAGGACAGCTTTGATTCTTGTGCGGTAATATCCTCCATACATCTGTCAATGAATAAGATGACCAGATTAATGAAAAAAATTCTGTTAACAATTCTGTGCACAACTAAGTATCAAATTCAACTGAAACAAAAACCACTCAAAATTATTTATTTTTCAGATTTTGTGGCATAACTCAGTACTGATTCATACAATACTTTTATTACTATTACTAGCTGACATCACAGTATGGCTTTCATTGCATCTGATCCTTATCTGCACCTTCTTAGTCACAGTTTATCCCTCTCAGCCTGTTGCGCATGAAAAACATATCACACAAACTCATGCCAGATGCATGCCTGCGAGAAGGCAAAGTTTTGTTGCTTTTTTCTACCAAGATTGACATCAATCTAGCTAGATGTGTGACCTTCAAGAATATTTCATACTTTTCAGAAAATGTGCACAATTCATTCAAACAATGACCAGCATTGCTTTCTTCTTTTTTCTTTCCTGGGCTTTTTTTTTTTTTAAACTTCTTCATTTCTTCGTTATCTGACACATTTATTATGGGAAATGAATTGTATTTCTTGTCTCACAGGGAAATGAATCATCTCGCACAATAGCAGGATCAGCATCCTGCCTGCAAATGCAAAGCAATGACCATGGATCAGATAAATTATAGTGAGTGATGATCCCTGAGCTGCTGAAGAAAGAATAACAATTTATATGTAAATTAACTGTTAAGTTTCATTAATCCTACTTCAGTGTTCCATCACTGCAGCAAATGACAATTAATTCAACAACAACCTGGGAGACTGACCTGATCATGAGGTTAAATCTGTATCATTATCCACAATTACTGAGACATATGGAGCAACAGTACCACAAACACGATGCACTATTCCCCAATAGGTAGTACATTGTTTTTCACAACAAACCAAGACTTTGTGATATGCACATTTCCAGCAGACACACACAGGGCAAAATTAGCCCATGCCTTGCGTCAAAAACAGTTTCACAATATTTACCATGTAAGACCGCCTGCAAAGGTTGACCCAAGAAAGTAGTCTGGGTTTTTGGTAACAAGGAAGTCAAATTCTCCCTAATGTCAACAGTTTAGGCAGTGTTTGGTAATGCATGTTGCATAATGTCTGAATGTACTATCAATAGTAGAAATGAGGAAAATCTGATTTCACAGTAACATTATGGACTGATGTGTGTACTGAGTTAACTTGCAAACATATTGCTATATAACTACTCTTCACAAAACTGAGAGACCTCTTCATATGCATATTTTGCACTAGAAAAACATCCTTCGAAAATATGAAAGACATTCAATGTGAAGAGTTTGTAATCGCCAACACTTAATACAGAGATATATTTTCTTTTTCACGGTACACTACGACAAAAGCCATATTAATGACACTGCTCTATGACAATGGAATAAGTAATACATGCTAAATTCATTCCTCTGTAGCAGAACTATCAGAAAATGTCATTAAAAAAGAAATGTGCCAATAGAACTACATATATATTTTCATTCAGTATAGCATCAGAAAAACAAAATTCATCAAATAACTGGCACTATAAATCTTCTATCCCTAACAATCTTCTAAATGCTGAAAATTCTAACTTATATGCTACTAACATTGTGCAGTCAAGGTATGAATTGCTGACTATACCAAAAAAGAGTATATCATTTTTTTTTTTTTTAAAGTTAAAGTGAGGTTGATATTCACATGAGTATCAATCAATCAAACTGTCACACAAGCCAAGAAACTCTTGGGATGAAAATAATGTTTGTAATGCATTAAGTGATGGTGACATGGTGTTATGTTGGATTTCTCTGTATTTCTGATTGTAATTTTCAATACATTTGCACAAAACCTGGCCAACATCTGAGCTAACAAGAAAAATATTGGTAAGGAAAATTTATAGTTGGTGCTTTCCATCATGTTGGTTATGACTGTGTTGCTCTATACAGGAACAGACAATAAAATATCAGTTTCTACATCCCTAGCCCTGTCAAACTAAAATAAATACTGAAATTCACAATCCTTTGGAGATTCTTTTGGACATTTTCACAGCCATTTTTTAAAATAATAGTTACTGCTGTTTATGATAAAATGTGAAAAAATCATTAAATGACATTCATCTTAGTTTGTGCATATAGATTTATGTTATCTTTAATTCAACATAGGTTACTATATTCCAAAGTCAGTTTTTGTTTCCCTGTTCAACCTGATCCTCATGTTAGAAATCTTGTACCAGGTTTTCCCATCAATTTGTTGTACTAAGAACATGTAGCAAATTATAAATAACCTATCCTTGTTATTGCTTTTACTTCAGGACATGAATAATTTTTTACCGTTATTTGTCTGCATCAAGGCTTGACTATAACATTTTATATAATGTTTCCCTTGCTAATTTAATTTACAGTTTATTGTTTGTGATGACAAGTTTAACAGACCTTGATTTCTTTAAACTCTGGTTTCCAAGGATGTTCCACCAGCAGCAAAAAATACTGTTCCAAACTTTCAAATGCTCGTGCAATGGGCAAAACGTCGGAATTGTCATTTGCCTTCTGTTTTAATGCTGATTTTAGGATGACCAGGATCCGTGAATGATGAAAAATATCCTTTGCTGGAACCTGCAATTTAATTAGAGAAAGAAAAAAGAGCTAAGGCAATCATACAAATATATATACTGCGACTGTGATAAAATGGTAAAAGCATTATTATGAGCAGCCATGTGATTCTTTTTTTTTCATTCAACAAAATAAAACATGTATACATAACAATTCAACAAACTTTATTCACATTGATTGCTTTTTCTTTTCATTTTTATAATAGTCAAAAACCTCATTATAACTATCCGACTGTTTACTAATTTACATTGAAAAGCTACAGCGCTGAATCATGAATGAGATGAACTGCCCTCTCAAAGCACTGAGGGTCAGCAGTGCTGCCACCACTACCTACTCTATCCCAAACATCTTATGATATTGAAGCCAACAAAATTTAGCATGTTACAGCCCAGCTAATGGAATGCAAACCTCAAAATTCATAATTATCAACTAAAAAAAAAATTGTTTTTGTTTTTAATAAAATTATCATCACAATTTTTCTTTGTCAGCTTCTAATTTCAACTTTGTACCCTGTTTTTCACCTCATTATATTTCCACAAACAAGTGAACTGTAAAATTACGAGAACTAAGCATAGGCAATTTTGCTTATTTTTATAAATGTCAGTGAACATTAATTTCTTGTATGTACACACTGCTTTCGTGTGTTAGGGGATCAATAAATACATCTGTTCTGACTATAAAAATGTTTTTTTTCTTCTAGCTAACAGCAAATGTTTCAGTTTCGAAGATATGATCTATCATCATTCAATATAGCTGTTTACTGCAACTACATTTTCAGATCAACATCATAAGGTTCCTTGTCAAAATAATACTGATCTTTTTATTAAAAAAAAAGTTTTTATAACCATAATAGCAAAGCAACTAAAGGCAATTCATGGACATATTTTAATACTATGGCTGTTCAAAAATAGTTGCTTATAATAGTATTTCCATGCTCCTGCCTGCTTTATTACAATCTACTGGTCAAGCTGAGAAAATATGGGTAAAACTAAAATAAAATTCATAAAAACCTCTTTGATTCCTATCATAATGAAGCGCTGAATGTCCAATTCCAATTGTCTTTTGTCACTATCTGGTAGCGATTCCTGATGATAATTGGCTTTTCTGTACAGTGTGCGTGCCTGATGTATGGCCTCCATCCCTCCTTCTCTTACGAAATGTATTGGTTCTTTTTTGCTCTTTTAGGCAAATCATGAATGATAACTCTCTGTCTCAATCACTCTTATGGATGCCCAGAGACAAAACCAAACATCATGTGCCTTCATGTTGAATTTGCCCTGAAAATAATATCACACATAGATGATGACTGGAACAAATGACAGCAATATACTATACCTCAACCATGAAATTTAAACTAAAAAAAAATGAAAATACATTCTAGGAAGTTAACTAGTTAACTATAACTAGTTAAAAAACTATAGTGAAGCTCATTCACCATGTTTTCCACTGGTTATGATGCTGTTATTAAGCTTAAAAACTGAGCTCTAAAATTTTTCTGAGTATAAAAGATTTTGCATGATGTATAGTTGTGATAAAGCCTGTCATGATCATTTCAATAAAATAAGTACATTCAAACTATTGCTTTACAAATATCACACACTTTCCAATTCATCATAACCACATTTGAATACTCTGTATATAAATCTCCCATATAATAAAATGATGATAGATTTAATAAAATGCAATGCATAAAATGACAAAATTTAGTTACCTTATTATGAAAGTAAATGAACACCCTTTTTGTATTGTACCAAATAACACATAAATGACGACTATAGTAGGAAAGGTGTGTGTGTGTGTGTGTGTGTATTCTGGCTACAACTGAGACTGAGCCGCTGCACTCTTAGAGTCACTCTTCCTAATCTGTTGCTTCTATTTTCATATTTTGTTAAGAAATAATTAGAGTCTACCATTGTCGGCATTGTCAAGTTGTCATTGCTAGCAAAGCAATATCATCTTACATACGTTCCTGATAGACTACAAGATATAAACTATTAATAAACCGACAAAGACTCTTGGCTCCCTCGACGTAGTTGTGCATTCCCCTCATTCTTTCAAGCATAAATCAGACGGAGGCGTCTCACAACTTCCTAGATAACATCTATTCATAGCTCACACTGCGCAGGTAACACTCCGTGCTGACACACATGCGTCACACATACCTGACGTCGGATCTCAGAATACACATCAAATTCCCACAACCAATACTCAGCACTTATATTTTTAGCCTCTCTGGCGACAGTTAATTTTATTTTGACCCTCTTTAAGTCGTATACAGATCTACTCAGTCCAAATGTTTCGTTCGCTAAATTTGCAGTTCGGGTTATAGACAAACTGAAACGGGTTACCGACAAAACAAAATGACCGTTTTCCCAACTCATTCAGCTTCTCAATGTTACACTGTCTAAAACCTCTGATATAGAGGATTTCGGGCTGATGATTTTTGTCCTTTGTTTCATTATGACTTTGATATGCCGTGTATTTCATATGATCATTTCCTTCAAATCCAGATATGGGGAAAGCCCACATGACACAGGGCAAAGAATCTACTGATCAACATTGAAATGAACTTGTCACAAAATGACACATCGACACCGAACACGAAACCTATCGGATTGGCCATTATCTGAACATATAAGAAGACACGAAGACGATTACAAAATAGTATCAACCTACCTAAATTAAACTACCAGTTGACCACAAACAGCTCGAAGTATCCAATGATCACAAAGGTTCTCTCACAAGACAGCCATATTTTGAGATGGCGACATGGAGCCCCAGGAAAGGTTTAGGGGAATCCCCTTTCCCAGCGTACCGCACTACTTGGTACGCATTTTTAACTCTTGAGGAAACACAATAAGTGTTAGTAATTTGGCACACATACACAGGTGTGTCAGTGTGTTTAATGCGTGTAGCTTGGATAGAGCTGGGCTGGAGAAGGAGTGGGATTCTTCTACGCAACGAATAGGTCGGATTATCCGATAACATAGTAGAGAGACATAGAAGACTCCAGGCTATTCAATAGTCTAATTATTGGTTTCATAATCCGATCCGTTTCTAGTGAAGCTTGCGAGTTGAATATCATCGACTCTTCCTTAAACGATAAAAAGACAAAATTATGTCAGTTTGAGAGATGCCAAGGCGCGTTTGTGAGCCGTATATGTGAAATTGCATAGACAACGGCCATTTGCTCTTTGGGTTGATTTGCATACGATGGGTTAGGGACATCGGGATGATGTGTACTAAAACTAATTTTGTGGCTGCATTTGTGCCCCATGCATTTAATCGGTGTAGTCACAGTAATGTAATTGTATTTCGCGAGATTCATGATAAGAAATATTTCAGATAAAGGTACATTCAGCATTATATTACATGTAGATCTAATTGGTTTCAATATTTCTCCTCGTATTTGTTTTATTGTGTATGCCTTTCTGAAGAGGACCTGGCTAGCTATCTGTCTTAAAAGCAATCGGAACTGAATTCCGCGCATATGCATTGTTTGGAATGTTAGATAATCAGCTTTTAATTCAGTTTATACATGTGCCTTAAAATCCGTTCAAAAGACTTGTATATAAGCTAATCATCTTTAAGAATACATGAAGCTCATTTTGTTGTTGTTGTTGTTGTTGTTGTTGTTGTTGTTGTTGTTGTTGTTCATTTAATTGTGCATATGGTGTAATTGTAAAACGTGATAAGTCCTTGAAATTGCCTTCAAGTCGTCATGTAGCGTAATTGTCAATAAAACTATTAAATTTTTAATAACCCAATAAATAGTTCATATTCGACTAGGCACAAATCTGGAAGCGTTGTGTTTGTACCCCCTAGAACACTTACTTTTATGTATATTACGTTCCACCACGAAATCCCACAACAATAGTTGGCACACAAAATTTCGGGAAAAACGCAACGCCGAAGTACGGCAGTTGTTTTTCCGACTCATTCAATCATTAACATTACTCACTACTACTATTATTTGGAAAGCATCTAGGTTCAGTGGGCTCAGAGCGAAGAGTTTTAGTCATATATTTCCTACCCACTGTAACAGGGTCAAACCGTAAAGTGAGGCAAATTTGTGAAGAGTTGGGAGTGTTTGTAACCCCTGCTAAAAATAGACGTGGGTATTTCTAACCTTTCGCTTGGTCGGAACAAATCTATTGGCGATAAGCAAAATGAGATCATGTCATATGAAGTCAAGTCTATAAAAGTGGAGGAAAATGGGAATGGACTCGTGCTTGGTCCACAGTCTATAGACAAAGTGACGATAACAAACCTGATATTTTTGCAAAATGTGTTTATTTGATGGGATATTAGTTAATTAGCATTAAATAAATAAACGCACAAAACCAAAACGGGAAGGGAGAACCGATAAATGCCACATAACATGTAAACTT
>JBCEWB010716492.1:0-12320 GCA_039654565.1 Peronia peronii | reverse complement strand
CCCCCCCCCCCCCCCCCCCCCCCCCAAACCACCTAAAGCCTTTCAGCCTCCTGTAGAGGTGGTTATCTTGGTTGACATTTACTTGCACTCTTCTTTGGCATGCATTCCTATCTTTTTGCTAACTTGTGTTTCATCATGATTTAAGTTAAATAATATGTCTAGCTTAATAGAGGCTTAGGACAAGAAAAATCACACTAAAGAGTTTCAACAAGTAATTCATGTAGTAACATGTTTAATGAACTGGTAGGGTTGCCCATAGGTAAAGCCATGAGCAGTTAAGTAACTGACCGTCTGTAAGCATTCACTAATTACAATTTACTACTTTCTCAAGTAAAAGAAGACTTAAAGATTCTATACTAACTACATTTTGTGCAGAGAATGAGATTACGGAATTATTCCTTTGTACTGAAAGATTATAATAATATATGTAAATCTTCACTGAATTTTTGTATTTTGTCCTCTTGAAATTAAATGATACTGATTTGCTTTCAATATTACAGTAGAAACTTGGGAATGGACGAGAGTTTGTTTGCAAGACTGGATAGATGTGGAGCAACCTATGAGCTTGATGTGCAATACAGAATGAACAGGTTAGTGTGCAGTTTGTGATTCTATCACTTCAAGTGTAATTGTTCCTCCACCCTCAGCTTGTCTCTGCTGAGACAAAAACAAAATAGGAGAATGTATTAGACTAGAGAAAGGTAAAGTTTGATCAGAAACAGGGTCTGTCCATATTTGCATGAGCCTGAGTTGGAAGATTTTTCTCCTGAAGTCTTGATATCAAATATCATTTACTGTAATGAATAATACTCACAGTTTGAAGTGAGAGTTGTATTTTTTTTGTTTTTGTTTTTTGTTGCATATCCAAGACATGATCTTTTGAGGCTGGAATTTTGTAAATCTTACCTGAGCAAGACTGGACATGTGAGATCTTTAAGTGTCCAAGTGAGGTTGTACTCCAAAAATATTTCATTTTATCTTGGGACTCAGTTCTGTTGATAAAAGCAGATTTTGAAATTTTCCTACCGGAACATATCTGTGAAATGTAGGTGAGTTTTGCAATCAAATTCCGTTTGTCTTCACAGAGTAATTATGGAGCTCAGCAATCTCCTTGTATATGAGGGAAAGCTACAGTGTGGAAGTCGGGAAGTGGCCGATGCTTGTCTAAGGCTTAATGTAAATAACATACCGGTAAGATCTGTGATATGCTTTACTTTGTTCATCTAAATAGAAATAGATAATGGTATTGTTTTATATTGCAATGTCCTATAGTGTGATTGTCTGATGAATCATAGAGCTAAGAGAGATTCAGTTTATGTACAGCGCACACTTGATATATCGACATGTAAGGTCCAGACATTTTGTGTCGATATAAGGAAAGTCGATATAAGAGAAATCTCTTTAAGATGTTCTTTCGTTGCAGAGGTGGGTTACTACAATAATAGCAAGTAATAGTGCTGCAATTTGATGTAAGGGGAAGCAACGATGCCCCTGTTGAAATATTGATAGCTATTGCCCTTGATCAGAAAAAAAAAGTGGATAAAATCAGCACCCGTCCTTTTGTTTTTTAAACTTTTTGTTATGATTTTTGGCCCTGAAAAGGACCATGGTAGATCTTGCGAGAATGCAGACGACAAGGATTATTACTGATACAAATGTAAGTATTCCTAATGGTCGTATGAAACACGAGACCAGTTCACTGCACAAGTCAGACTAGATCTAGACAGCGCATGGGTGGATGCATAAACGCGTCACATGTAGATCTACACAAACACACACACAATGACGCTTTCCCCCTGCTGACAGTATGGTAGTCCAAACCAGACAAACCAAAATTTGTCAAATTTTTCTGGTATCCGACATCAGATTTTTCTTGAATAGACCTACTGCTGTCAGTGGAAGAAGAAATAGGTGCATGTTTGATTGTGGTAAAAAAAAAAATCAATTTAGCTTTGGCTCTTTTCTGTGGAAAGATTCACTTCAAGTTAACTTATACAATCTTCATGTTCAGTTGTGACCTCATGATCAGTTATGCCCATGATCAGGTGTGACCCCCATGATCAGTTGTGACCCCCCCATGATCAGTTGTGACCCCATGATCAGTTGTGGACCCCATAATCAGTTGTGATCCCATGATCAGTTGAGGCCCCATGGTCAATTGTGATCCCATGATCAGTTATGCCCATGATCAGTTGTGACCCCATGATCAATTGTGATTCCATGACCAGTTATGCCCATGATCAATTGTGACCCCATGATCAATTGTGATTCCATGATCAGTTATGCTCATGATCAGATGTGGTCGCATGATCAGTTGTGACCCCATATCAATTGTGGCCCTAGGATCACTTGTGGCCCCATGATCAGTTGTGACGCTATAATCAGTAAAAATCCAATTATATCTCAATGAAACCCACTTTGATATCTGACTCGTTTTATCATATTTTTGCTTTAGTTTGTTGTTAATTTGTGGCCATAAATATTTGCTTGTTTAATCAAGAGAATTGGGCTGATATCATTAAAAGTGTTTGTAATCGTATTTAATTTTTCAATTTTTTTTTATTTTAAACAAATTTTTAGGCAGAACCCCTGTGGATGACACAAGTTTTGAGTCCAGATTTAGAGAAATCGGTAGTATTTCTGGACACACGTCAGGTAGGCAAACCAAGCTGAATGAAATGTACAACACATATGCATGTAAAGACCAAGCTGATTACTTCTGCTTGTTAAGTCAATAATTTGAAGTATGGTTACTCTGAATTCTTCCTGAAGGATATGCATCTTTTTCAACAGTAAATAGACCTTATGACATCTTTAGTTTATTTTATGTGTTTTTTGGGCTGTCTGTTGTCAAATTGTCAGTAATGGAATGAGTCAACATTCATGTCTCTATTATTATCTTGAAAACATTGATTCATTTATCATAAAAAAATTTTTCATACTATATATTTCTGATAAAATTTAGACTACTATATGGGGGCTCGTAAACAACAGTCAAGCAAAGTAGATGTTTCAGTAATTCAGTGAAGAATTAAAAAATTATACAATGTTTAGCTCACACAAAAATGTCCTACGCTGCTTTACAGTAGTTTTTCAAATTATAGACTAGAGCATTTTTCTGATTTCAGTAATACAGTCTTTCGTACAGGATAAAATGTTATACTCAGTCCACTGCAGGATTTTTATTTTCATCTTGATCTTCCTTGAAAAAGTTCCTGTTTTAAAATTGGCTGACAGCATAAAAATCTCACATATATTCATTTAATTTGACCATTGTCAATCAGAAGTTGTAAAATTCTAATTGCTCTAAAGATTTACTTTTTTTTTTCCTTTTTAAACAAAGTTGAAAACCCTCCTCTGCAATAAGCAAATCATTTAATTAACACTTTCTTTAGTGTACAGCAATACCCTATTATCATTTTATATGTTTTCTTTATTGCCCTGAAGAAGAGCCAAGTGGGCTCGAAAATTTGGCCAGTGATACCAGTTTGCTTTATTAATTTAATATCAAATTCTTCATATTGTTTTTAACCTTTTTTGATGTATTTGACCAGTTTGCTGATAAGACAGTCATCTTAATTTTAAGACATTTTTATAAAATGAAGTGAGCTTAATAACCAGCTTTCACTGTATGATGAGGTTTTAGGGAGACCACAAAATAGGAAAGGAGATAATCACTTGGTATGATTCACAAAAGATTTTGATTCTCTACTACTTTACAAATGTTTTGTTACAGATAAAAGCTGACGAAACACAGGATGGTAAAGGTGTTGTCAACAATTGTGAAGCTGAATTGGTCCTATCTATTCTGAGAGCAGCTGTTGCAGTGAGTTATTATTCATCAATAACGTCTCAGAGTGTTCTTTTTGTTAGTTTTCATAGCATTTGTATTTTCCGTTCTACGAGTATGTCATTACTGCTTTATACTGTCTGTAACATTATACATACTCTTCTTGTGCACTTCATGTTCTATTTATGTACCTATAACACTGGTCAGTCATATTTCCAAATGGACAAATAACATAATAATATGTATATTAATATTTGTATGAGATGTATTCTAATTTTGCTATCCAGACTTTGGGATTAAAACAGTGAAGTGATGGTGTGTAATGTGATTTTTTTTAGTGACACTAAAATTTGACGGAGTAGGTCTCTTTGTGTTCATTTTCCATCAATACTGGAGCAAAAATGTGTGTTGTGGGGAAGCAAACAGATGAATTATTTATCTTCAACTGCTAGTCTTGCATTGGTTGGATTCTGGAATCCATTTAGTGGTGTGGAATGGAATTCTCGCTTCGGGTTTTCCCTGTATTGTGCTATGGAGAAGAATTCTTATAAAGCCACCCATTTATTGCTTTGTAATGCAGTATGGCTCGCTTATGAAATAATGAAAAGGAATGTATGGGAGACCAATGTACAAGAGAAATTTAGTAAAGAAAACATTATTAATATTCTTCATTAAATTTTAGGATGAGTCAGTTTAGAGCTGTTTGTTTGCTCTAATACTGCTCAGACTATGTCAATATCTGGTGGGGTTTCTCTAATGTTGATACTACATTGAGTGAGTTTTAAAGACTTGTTGTGAGCGACTTTCACTGACATGTCATCCTGAAACAGCCTTCTGTTAAATATTGTGTAGGCAGATCCAACTGGACTTGTTCTGAATTTGACCTTGTTGTGAGAGTTGCATTATAATGACTTGTATGAATCATTCCATCGCAATGTGTTCCATGATGCCAACAGAGAAGCTGAATACCTCTCACATGACAGCTCTCAATCTGAAATGAACAAAGTGTTCACCATCATTGCTTGAGGATTGTGGGATTCAGAATTAGTCCATTACTCATACTACAGAGAACACTAGAAACATTTTCAGTCATAAATTGTCTTTTTTTAATTTTTTTTTATTATCATTTACTGTTTTCTCCTTTTCACGTTTCAAAAGGCAAATGTGGATCCCAAGTGTATAGGAGTGATGTCCCCATACAGGTCACAGGTCAAACTGATCAAGAGATCAGCGCAAAACTGCCAAGAGCTGACTGATATTGAAGCTAATACTGTGGATCAGTACCAGGGTAGAGACAAAAGTGTCATCATCATGTCATTTGTTCGGAGTCAAAACGATAATGTGAGTACTCAGTGCCCATACTGGAATCTTTTTTTTCCTGAATGACTACCTCTCTCCATCTCTCCTTTTTTTTGCTCTCATTCTCTGAATCTCTGTCTCTATTGCATATACATTTTATTCTATACTACTCAACAGAAGTTAAGGACCATTTGTCAACAGCTTATATCAAAGAAAGCTTAACCCACTCATATCAAAACGTTTGAAAAAGTTTAGTACCAATCATACATCTTTAACTCAATGGCAGTATCACAAAAGTTGAGTTAAAGATGGATGGTTGGTACTGAACTTTTGAAAACATTTTAAAACGAGTGGCTTAAGTTTTCTTTGTTATGAACTATTGAAAAAATGGTCCTTAACTTTGTTGAGTAGTATGTTATGTTTACATTAATTTCAGTTATCAGACAAGGAAAACAGCAAAATTAGTGATGGAAAATAAAACCACGTGTCTGTTTTTCTGTCAGATGCACACATGTTTTGTTCTGCGTGCATTTATGTTCACATGTTTCAGAATTATCTAGCATAGAAGGCAATAAAATATTGAAGGAAGACAAGACCATTTCTCTCTCTCTTTCTCTATCTCTTTGTCATGATGCACACATGGTTTTGTTCTATGGGTATTTTGTTAACATATTTGAAAGTCTTCGATGATGAAAAGTTGCAGAATGAGTGAAAGAAGATATTTTTCATGTGTTCTATATATTCAGTAATCACAAATATATATATATTATATCCCCAGATGGGAGAGCTGTTGAAAGATCTGCGACGTTTGAATGTGGCTTTCACAAGAGCAAGACACAAACTTATCCTGATTGGCAATGTTCAGGCCTTGAAAGCTTACAGTTACCTGGCCACTGTGCTGACATGGCTAGAATCAAAGGACAATGTATCCTTTATTTATCAGACTTATTAATATTTTGGATATCTTGGCACTCTGGTTCCATGCATTATCTGGTAATTATGATAGAACATCTGATATATATTTTGTTATAGAAATCTTGAGGATTGTAGGAACAAAGATGGATATTTTATTCACTCACATGATTAGAAATTTATTTTTGCCTGACACCGACACTTTTACAATGGAATAACTCAAGAAAATTGGGAAAACAGCTTAGTTAACTCAGTGTTTATAGAGTTAGCTTGCATAATGATTCCAGTTTATTATATGTAGTAATGAATTATACAGATTTGGGAATGTTGATCTAGTGCAAAGATTTATTCATACTTTCCTGAAATATATTAAAGGTTAGTGTAAGAAACATTCATAATATTTCTTCTCTTAGATAATGGCTTAGGATGTTGTGAGTCAATGTGAGTGATTGATCTGATTCTTTCTTTCTGTCTTTCTTACTTTTTTTTTTCACTTTGTTTCTTTGTTTATTTATTTTAAAAAAAAATTATTTAGATCTATATATTATATTTTGTTTGAGAACTTCATAATTTTTAGTGCAAATTCATTAAATCTTCCTTAACATGATATCCAGATTATAGCTCTTACCAGATGATTTGACTCGTCGGAGAATCTTCAGTCACTGGTTTTCTTTGTTAATTATATGAACATTCAAGACAAACATCTGACTGAGTAAACATGGAAAGAGAAAATGGAATTCAATGAATATTTATGAAAAATATCAGATTTATTTGTTCATTTTACTGCATCTTTGCTCTGACAATTGTATTATATCAAGGTGCATTTTAAACATTTTAGGTTAAATGGTTTAATGCACTTTTAATATTGTATGAATATATTAATTATTATTAAAGAAAAACAAACACTGGCTCATATATGTAAATGTATACATGTATCACTTTTTTATATAATAATTTCATGGAATAAATGTGTTACATAACCAAAAAATATCATTTTTTGTAATACAATGTTTGGCTTTTGTTCAAGATATATGAATATTGTGAGCCTTATCTTGGTAAGAGTAAAGCCTGGTATGCTTTGCCTGTCTTTACGAATAAGCATAATGTGCTCAACAACACAACATTAAAAGAGCATCTGTATGCTGTTGTTGTAGACTCAACCAGGATACAAACTGTGCACCATATGCTGAGAAACACAAAGGGATCAATGCTAAAAAATAACAAGTACACATACCTGTGTGTACATACGTTACACAGTTTCTAGGAATACTTCAGTTTCTGGGAAAACATGGGTTTGTGATAAGTTAATACAGCTACCAATCATCCACTTAATCATCCCAAGCACCATCATACCAAGCATCCTCATAGTCCCAAATGTCAGCACCAAACGCATTTTCGTCACTCACACTGTTCGCAGCTTCTTGCATGTCCGCCGAATTATCAGTTGAATTTTGCTCACTACTGTTTCCATCACTGTCTTGTTCATCACCATTCATCTGCTCAACATTTTCCTTCTCATGCTTGTCTTTTCTTTGCCTCGGCTCTCGTATCACGAGTTTGATATCTCTTTCACTTGCAATGTTTATGAGGTATTCATATTCCTCTCGTTTAGTTCTGAGATAATAAACATCCAGAAAGTTCAACTCTTTGGTTGTCTCCAAAAATTTGAGTACAGCCTCATATGTAAGAGATGGAACAGAGGCCATATGGAGAACTTTGAGATGCGGCAGATTTTTGGTCAAGATAGACAAACTTTTGGCTGTCAAGTGGTTGCATGAACACAGGTTGAGTCGCTGGAGTTGGGGTAAATTCTGTGAAGTAAGAATATCAGCTATTTTTTAAACTGATTTCAAATACATTTTAATCAGTTCTGCATATTTTCTACATGTGGAATGCGAAAATGGTCATTCTTGAGTTAGCTTGATTTATTCAAAAGAGGATAGATGAGCAAGGAATATAACTCAAATATTAATGTTCATAGATTCTTTCTTCACACTGAAGATAAGATTTAATTGGATAAATCAAAACCCATGGCAATAGGGATTCATGACAGTCCAAGAACAGCTTGAGTTATAAAATTGTAATTGTGGCAATATAAGAAAGGATAAGCACTAAAATACATAAGTACTGGACTAGAGCTTGAAATTAATTAAAGTCACAAGATTAAATAACAAAAAAGATTTATATTCCTTTACAAATCTAGATTGAATGTGAGAAAATTTTGTTCTATGGTGAATCTTCAAAATGTTTTCCCTCCTTTTTTAATGTTTGTTTTGTCAGCATTTTCAAAGAGTCTGTGTTTTTTTCATTATGAAAAGAAAAGTGTGAAGAGAAAATGGTGGCATGAGGACATTTTCTGTTAAGGACTGATTATTGACACTGTTCTAAAATGTAGAATTTAAAATTCTGAGAAATCCAATGAAGTGCAACTTTAAAGTGTTGTGCGCTGAATTCATTAGTGTTATTGAAACATCATTGATATCAGAAGAAAAAGTACACTGGAGTTCTATCCATCAAATTTGTTACTCTTATGTAAGGACAAATCAAGACTTTTTCATAATATTGTAAGACTTTCAAATTACTGAGATTCAGATTATACCATATTCACTCAGTTGCATTCAGCACTGCTATATTCTAGCAAAAATCATAAGTAATACCACTAGTTTATAAAATCATAGGGTAATATAATTATTCATATCATATTCATACCTTTGTGAACTGAGCAAGAATGTGGTCAGTCATTATATAACCGCAGTCCTTCAAACTGACTGCAATGAGATGAGGACATTGTGTCCATACCATGCGCAATATGTTATTAGTGAGATATATGCCCTCCAGATCCAGGCGAGTAATTGTGGGGACTAGCAAAGCCTTCATTGTTTTATTGTTCAGCTTCTTCTGACGCTTGAGACGGTGAATCATCGCCCTGTAAAGTAAAACATTGTTAAAAGTCTGTTACTTCCTCCTCTTGTCTCTTGTCTCACCCGTCTCCCATCCCAAACATATGTCTCGCAGCAGGTCAGAATGAATTATAAGTCACTGGACTTCAAGAAATCGGGGATTGAATGTGATGAAGAAAATTTGATATTACACTCAAACACGGTTAGAACGAAATTTGCGGGGAATGGAAATCATTTTCGTTCTGTTGCTAGTTTGTTGTATCCAAAGAGGCTAAATTGAAACAGGGACGCAAGTTAAATTATCGAATTACCTCCCCTGACTGAAGAGTGTCCGACTCTGCATCGTGACCTTATGTCTTAAGGCCACTCCATTTTCATTTTTGTTGTTCTTGTTGTTGTAGGTATACATACATAAAAAATGTGTGGTTATGTAGCTGTTATGCCGTTTGTGATTTTTCTTTCTTTTTTGAAATTCTTCAAGACAAAGTGGAGTTTGGACCGGCATACTTTCTGCAGATATCCGACTTTTTCAGTAAACCTTCATCAACTTCACAAATCAGTATCCTTTGGAACTGCAGGGATAAACCTGTTCTCCTACATTTTAACTTGTTTAGCTTCGATGAATTCATCATTGATTGCCAGCCTAGATCTAAAATAGCTTTATCATCAATTTAAAGCTCACAATTTTCAATATGAAACTGAAGGCTACCTATCGACTTCTCAAAACTGGCTTTCAAGAAACAGTGACAAGCACGACTGGTTTGGCTGACCGAATGCTGGCAAAATTATGTATAGTGTATGATTGAAAAGACAAAGGCTTTACGGTGTACGGAGCCGATCAGCCTCTTAGGGGGTGGTTATCTTGGCTGAATCCTCTGATACCGTGGTTGTATGGCTATAAATAATGACGAAATCGTAATAACTTCACACATGCACGTAATAGGTGTCACCCTCTCATGGTACATCATACTCGATTGGGGCCATGAGCGACGGGTGAGGTGTGAAACGGGGAACGGTGCATTATTTCAATACGCTTGCGCCTCAGGCCTTACGCTCAGTTTCATACCGCTGGGCAGTACAGCACATTACGGGCGCTGGTGCTTGACTCGCTCACGGACGATTTCTTTGTCTGGGCCTGTTGTGTCATACCGCTGGACAGTAGAGCACATTGCCGGTACCGGTAGGCCTACTTGACACACTCAGGAATGATTTGTTTGTCGGAGGGAACTGGTTCGGTACCTGAGTTTGGTCTTAGTTATACATAAAAAAAAAGTGTTATATGAAAGAAAGTTCATTATAAGCGTAGGTTTCGTACTGGCCCATCTTTTTATTTCATTTGTAACCATAAGAAATTACATAGCAAAAAAAACGTTCCCAAAGATTCTTTCTTAATAACGCAAGTTTCTTTTTAAGCGTTTTCTTACTAAATGTGTTAGAGTGTAATGTTTCTGTTCTGCAGAAATGGAAGGAACAATTGACTCTATAAGTGTATCAAGACGTTATGAGATGAATATACAGGTTTATGTGCAAAGCTGTTCATTTTAGCCAATTTTCCTCTTACTATTAGCCAGTGTGCAGGAATTAGCCCCTGAGCTTTTTCCTGACATGAAACGGTATGAACTCATGTTGCACGTGATAATAACAACTAATTTTGGTGGAAAATTGACATACAACTCATTTTGACTGACTGTGAGACACATACAATGTAATTTAACTTTCCCTTTATGTCATACAGTAGAGAACTGGCATTGCTTCACACAATCAGTTCAATCACGTGTTCCAAATTTCAGAATTACATGTCATGTTTCATGTGTTTAAAATAAGAAGTAAAATCAATATAAATATAAAATTAATATTTTTGCTGAGCATTGTAAATGATAAAGTACTTAAAATAAAAGATTACCTTGAAAAAAATAAAATACTGAACATACAAATGTACAATTATTATGGAATCATGCACAAAGTTTTCTGACAAAGTGTACAGGATCTGCTGAACTACACACTTGAGACGCAACATGATAAAATCAGGCGCTCGTCAAACGGAGGCGACCGGAGAAATCACGTATTTTTCAACAGTGAATGAAATTTTAACATAATTTTTTTTTCTTCACAGAACCCTTCAATATCAATCTAACAATGCATTTTAGAGTTAAATTTGCTGAAATAGATTGAGTAAAGCCCCAAAACTGCAGTTTATGGGCATGAGCTAACAAAGATTAATAAGGATTTACAAAAGTGATCGGCCATTTTCTCACTAAATTGAGCTGCAGCAACAGGTCATCCCCACTGTCTTTAATTGCCAATATCTTGACTTCTACTTAAGGTAGAACAAACATTTTTTCACACACAGAAAGGGAAATGGATAAGCTTAACTTTGGTATCAATAACTCCATATGCTCCAAATTTGACAAGTGCCTAATTTCATTGTGTCACGTCTCATTTTATGGACAATGATCACAGAAATACATGAACATGTACATAACTATAAAATTGCAAATGTAAAAAAGTCATGCAATGAGTTCATTAGGGCAGTTTTTTGGCACGTCCTCATTTTTTAATATCAGAGAAAATATCCCAGATATAAAATGTAGTGTAATTACATGTACATATGCATCTGTTTTTTCACTGTACAGAAGTAGAATAAGTTAGGTTTGACAATCACCACTCCATATACTGTCTGATCCACTTGTTTGAATTGTGTTGGGAGTGCCAAACATTATTAGTCTGTGTGAACAAAAATACTTTATAATTATATAAATCTATAAATGACAGTAGGTCAAGTCTCTAAAATTACAAACATGTTTCAACTGCAGGACAATTCATTAATATAATACAATTACTTGTCAGACTAGATTTATACAAATGAATTTTGTAACTGAATGCATGCACTAAGAATTATATAAATGCAGCTACATGTACAAACCTGATAATGTCCTCATCATAAAAATCTTCCAGATCGTAATCATCAAGATGACTGGTTATATATTGCATGGCAGACTCATATAATGTGGGCGTTTTAGTTCCTGAGTGATAGGGGCTCTGAAATAAAGGTATTTCGAAGTGATACTGATTTAAGTATTTAATTGCTTAGTTTATTCTTCGTCTTCGATTTCTGTCTTCAGTATATATAAATTAAATATTTTTAGTACACATACAAATATACTGTGCTTTACCATCTAAAAGGACAAATATTTAAAAAAAAACACAAAATTCAGGGTCTTTCAACTGTTTGATAGCATGCAAAAAATTGGTGCTGGCTTTCTCAAACAATGATATCGGTTCATATGTATACTACATGTATCTTTTCAACACAACCAAAATGTATCAAATAGTTTAATTATCTTAAGGGGGGGGGGGGGGGGTCCTGGGAGTCATTTTGGAAACTGCTGGGAGGAGATGATTTTTTAACCCTTCCCCCC
>JBCEWB010716381.1:0-17023 GCA_039654565.1 Peronia peronii | reverse complement strand
GATAGATAGATAGATAGATAGATAGATAGATAGATAGATAGATAGATAGATAGATAGATAGATAGATAGATGTACATATTAACAGATGAGTGGGTGGACAGATGAGGAGGATGGTTGGATGGATGGATTGATGGATGGAAAGGTGGAGGATGGATGGATGGATGGATGGATAATGGATGGATGGATGGATGATGGGTAAGGCATGGATGGGCGGACGGACAGAGGGATGATCGGAGGGATACATAGATAGATGGGTGGATAGATCGATATATTTTTTTGGCCTTGCTCATATGACCTATTTCTCTCCTTGTGTTGCTTAAGAGAATTATATTTTATACCTTCTTTTACATATTTCCACACTGCAGTATTTTGTATCATTATCTTAATTTCCATCGTCAGGTTCATCTTCTTTCTTCATGCCATCTGATTTAATATTGATGCAACCTTCCACGCCCCGGGTCTCCAAAAGACATCGGTTTCTCAGTGCCAATTGCCTTATCTGGGCAGTGGATGGCGAAGATAAATCGAGAGTTTACACAAGACAGCATGAGTTATGAGCCCAAATGTGTCTAGGAAAGTATCTGTCAACTAGATATGGGAAATAGCAAAAAAAAAGTGTAGGTAAGAAAGGTTTGGGTCTGAGAGAGTGAAACAGAACTAGTGGAAATAGTGAGGAAAATGCTTATGTGAGGTTTGAGTGGAAAGGGAGGGGTGGGGTGGAGACGAATTGAGGGGGTGGGGGTGGGGGGAGAGAAGAAATAAACAAAAGAGAAAGGAGATGGATATATATGGATATATATACATGGATGGATGGATGGATGGATGGATGGATGGATAGATAGACGGATGGATGCATCTTTGGATGGATAAAAAATGGATAAATATTTTAAAGATCGGAGAGTGATTATTGTTTTTTAAGCATAGACAAATTAAGAGGGCCAGACACACAGAGGATGAGAAATAAAACGAAACAAAAGCTAGCATGCAAGAGAGAAAGAGAGAAACAGAGAGAGAGAGAGAGAGAAAGAGAGAGAGGACAGAAATATTAGATAAACAATTTATGAACAGGATAGTAATCTCTTATTGAAAGTCTGACTTTACGTTCTCTTTTACAGATAATTGTATGCAATAAACTCTTTAAATCCAAATGGAGATGATACTAAAGCAAATTTATAAAATTGTTACCATCCAGTCTCTTCTGGTCATGTAATACATAGATATAACCATATAAACATATCACATTATGCTCATAGATTGATTGACAAGTTATTTGGGGTAATGGGTAGTTTCAAAGCATAAAAAAATGATGAATCTAATTGATTACATCTTTGCTCTATCAAAAATATTTAATTCCTCCATGCACAATGCAACAACTGCGTCAAGCTCATCTAACGATGAAACCCTATAGATATTTTTGAAACTCTACGCCTGTATTAGATTTAGAACCTCACTCATAGGGACACGTCCGGAATCTCAACGGAGTTTATATCTCTCTATTTTTAATGTTGGTGATTTCCTTCTGTGTCTGCATTTGATATCAGACAGCCATTAGGTCAGCGTGTGCAATGCTCTCCTTTATGAGTAGGGTGTAAATACAATTTATATTGATGGGATCGTTATGTAAGTGCTTAACCCTAAAAGTATCAAAGACCCGAACTGGTTGGAGACTTGGCAGTTATACGTTAAATGTGTTTTCAATTAAAGTGTATAATAAGAAAGTACTCGGCTAAATCGCTCTCTGTTATTTCTGGAAAATGCAAAAAATATCGTTAAAAGAACTCCCGTTAATTCTCCAGCTGTAGTTTCTGCTAATACGTTTAGGGTTAAAGACAGACAAACATCAAGCGATAGGGAAAGCTGGGGGAGGTTCATGCCCACAACGTTTTCATAAGAGTGAGTGTTAAGATAGGGGTGGGGTGGGATCGGGTGGGGATTTAGCCAATGATGAATCATAATATGTTTATTCCTGTTTCTTTCACTCTTTCATTTCTTACTCAGAATTCTCTCCCCCCCCCTCCCCCCCCCTACCTTATTCTGTTCTTTCTGCCTTTTATGTCTATGTATTGACCAGCCCGTTTCCAAGAATGGGTGGGGGTGCAAGGCCTAAAGATGATTATACAGAATGGTTGTACTATGTTTTCATCATCAATTACTGCAGAGATGTGTTTCTGAGACCAAGAAAAAAGGAGGTAGTTGTCATACAACCCTATACATCCCCCCCCCCCCTCCTCCTTCATGCCTTCTTCTTTTCTGGCTCTTCTGACCTTTTTTTTTCCGTACAGTAATGATTTATAAAGATCCCGCAATATACACTACCTCCTTCCCCACATTGCTCTCCTTTTATTTCTGGATAAACGTTCTGTCTATTGACCTTTCCAGACGTCTTATTTGAGGAAAGTGGGTAGGGATGGGGCCTGGAAAATGATGATGTCCCAAAGGTTTTTTTTTTTTTTTTTTTTTTTTTTTTTAATGCCTTATAGCACGGTTGTGTTTCTGAGAGCAAATGAGGAAAGAGGTGTTATGCAGCAAATATAAACTTACTCAACCTACTCTTGCTCTTCTTTTGTTTTTGCACCGTTACATCATCTAATTATCCACTTTTGAAGATATCTCATAAAGAGGAAAGGATAAGAGAATAGGTTTAGAGAGCCAAACCATGATGAATCATTGTGCGTATATCGTTTTCTGTCATTTTCTTACAGCAGAAACACTGATACCCCCTCCCCCCCCTGCCTGAGAACAAAAGAAAATAGGAATATTAAACAGAATAGCAGTTTTAGAATCGCTGCCTGAGGAAATGTTCGAGCATAAACAACTACACCATAGTGAGTAATTTTGTTATACTGTGCCTGTTTGTGACAATTTGTCTTTTATCTTCTTTACAGGTAGTGCCTCATGTAACATAGCTCTAGTTGTTTTCAGTTGGAGATAATTATTAGGACTCACCTAACTTTGAAAATATATAATACAATCCAAAGAACGTAAGGTTATCTCGTGCCCAGTTTAGTGAGTAAATTCTGTGGGTAGAAATTTGGAATTTGGAAAGTGTGCCTGGTAGCGGCGTCTTCGCCTACTCTTCATCCGATCTTTACCTAGAGTTCTTTAACATGCCTAATATGCACCAGAAACCTCGGAAATATATTGTCCCTTATCTGAGAGGCTAGACGTTGGGCCTTCCTACCCAAGAATTTAGAGCGCCAATGACGTGTCACTGATAAAAATGCAGGTTCAAATTGTCTAATCTTTTCCAAATAGGAATCAAATTTCGACTGTTTTCGCGAAGGAGGAGACGTCCACCCCTCGGCCGCGGCGGTCTCTTTGAAAAACTTTGTCAGAACAGACCTGGGTTAATATAGAGAACGTGATGTTGTGAAAGAAGAGAAACATTGGCCGAGGTTTAACTGATAGGCGTATGACAAGTCTTCAGTCATAGTCCACGGCTTGGAGGTGCAGATGACGAGAACGGATTGCTTGTTGGCATGACTGTTTGCTTGGCAAGACTTCCGTATCATTTCTGCCTGAGAGTCGGCTGACTCATGTAAAGGATAGAGGGTGGGGGAAGGATGAAGTGGTGGGGAGGGGGGAGGGGGTGTAACAGGCGCTTAGGAAAAGATGAAATAAAATATGTTCACAAAAATGGTCCAGACTTAGGCAGTGCAAATGGCGAGAAGTGACCATTTGCTAGCATATATGCCAGGCGAACTTGAGAATCACTTGAGAGTGGATGGACGTTGGCCGAAGAAACATAAAGGAGGTAACTGTTCCTCAAACGGAGATGAAAGATATTTTACAAATGGTTGGGACTTGGAATCTGTGAGTGACGAGAATTGACCCCTTGATACCATGACGTGGACGAACTTAGAAAGGATCTCCTGAGCGTGGCTTTGCCCCGATTGAAGGACCGCTTACTAAGTTATGTACATATACATACAAATGACCAGACGCAGATGAAAAGTATATTTAGCTATCGTCTAGATTAGGAATTATCAGATACTAAGAACTGACGATATATGTTCAGCAAACTTCGAACTTCAAAATCATATGAGCGTTAGTGGAGATACACTAGTGACCAGAAGTGACTTTTCTACATGATATTAATATAATTACAATAAGAAAGCTACAAACACAGATGAAAGTCATGGACTAATAGCCCCAGTTTGAAATCTGCAAATGACGTGAACAGATCGTTTGTTAGCATGTATGCTCGCTATTCTTCGAAGACATTATTATGAGCTTGCCGTGCATTGACCGAAGGAAGGGATCCCAATAATGAAAAACGGGGGAGATGAAGAATGCCTAGAGGCAGTGGACAGACATGTAGCTCTGGTTCGCATTGGAATGTGCAGATGACGAGAACTGAGCACTTGGTGGCGAGTGAGCGGAGTAAATGACCTGGAGGTCCATCAATCCCTGGGCAGAGACAAACTGACTGACATGGAACGATCTATCATGAAACTCATCCCTATACCAGTTCTGAGTCCAATTGCCTGTCAGTAATCAGTTTGTAAATCGCTGGGGAAGCTCATCGGTTACTATCTAGAAATGAAAAAAAAAAAAACGGGGTAAAAAAGTTATCCCTGCGAAGGCCAGTTAATTGTGGTTGTAACATCAAAGTTTTCTGTTAATTATGGATGGAATATCTCTTTATTGGCAGACTGAAGAGGGTTGTATTGCTAATATCAGTTATTAAAATCGTTGAGATGGCATGAGAAAGCCTATTCTGCATTATAACCTACAGCATTTAACTGTACAAATAATCAAATGACCTGCAAAGTACAATACAGAAACAAAATATAACTTGCTCAGCACAGCACACAATGGAAAAAAAAAGGGGTGGGGGGGGGGGGGGGGCATGAATTTCTCAGTTTTGTCATACTGTTGCTGTCATCAGTTGTTATGTGAAGGGTGTGCCAGAAGTAACACGGCAGAAAAGATGACGTCACCGTCAAACTCGAGTCACTGTACATGATTATGTAAAGGGAAACCACTCGCTCAGTTTGGCAGATCTTTCATAAACTGGCTTATTTCCCTTGCATTTGCCACCGCCCTCTGCCCTTGTCTTACAAGCAGGCACGCTTTATTCGCAAATGGCCCTTCTAGAACTGTTTGTGAACTTTGATGGGCATCAAACCTGATTGAAAATGATCCACTGAATCAGACAGAAAAAAAAGGAAGAAAAAGAAAAGATTCATTCCACTATTGCCCATGGCCATGTGTATGAAACATTTGTACTACATTTATCTAGATTTTTTTTTTTTTTTTTTTCTGCTGTCACCAATGCATGGAAATGTGGTGCAGTATTTTTTTTTCTTTTTTTTTTTTTTTTTTAGATGTTTATCTCTTTCATATCAAGTCATTTTCAAAGTTGACTGGTTGTTAATCTCTATGTCGTCAGAGGCTTGGCTATGTAGGAAATGAAATTGGGTTGTAATCAGAGACAAAAATAAGTAGGAATTGATTTTGACTAGCCCTATGTGTACAAACGTATTTTCCTGTGCCAGATACAAAGGGTGTTGAATACCAAGTACAGTAGGGAGGGAAAAAAATTACCTCTACGCTCTGCGCTCTTTGCTTGAAATGGACATTAAGAAAAATTTCAGAAAAATTCATGATATAGGGACAATGTTTTCTTTGCTTAATAATTTTATCAAAATGTTATTGTATTATTTTTTGCACTGCTTTTTGAATACCTCTTGTGTCTGGCAAAGAGAAGTAATAGGGCTGGTCAAAAACAATCCCCATTATATGTTGTTTTTTTTTCAATCAAAACACAGGGACCTACTCAATCTTTCTTTGCTTTCTTAATTATTTTTGAATAATTAGTTGTTTTAGCAGTGATCCGTGATGAATCAGTTATTCACTGTGCCGTGTGTACACACAATATAGACAAAGCAGCTGAGCCCTTCACGTCATGTGACAACTCAAAATGTAAGGCAAATGGAACGTTCACCCCCATCACGTGATATGAGATAGCTGTTGGCAGATGGCTGAAAGACATAAAGAGAATGTAACCATGTGATCACTGTGAAATACAGAATAAGCTGCACCTCTTTTTTTCTCTTTCATCATGAACTGGTATCAAAGGAAGTTACATGTATGTGGTATTACTCAGTTGGCCACATTTAGAAGGTAATTACTTCTATCCATGAATTCTGTTGTATTGGCCACTTCCTATCTTCACCTCTATCAGTTTGAAAAATGATTCAGTGTTTTCATATTCTGCTTTGAGAAACAACTAGAGGATTGATAATTATAATCATAGAGGTGAGGAGATAAAAAGTTGAATAAATTCATAACAGTCAGACTGATGAAGGAATTGTCTCCTTATGAAATTTTTCTTATTGTCATACTTAACCCTTAAAGGACCATTCACGTATATTTTCACCGCAGGTCATACTATGCAGAGTCCCGATCATGAATATTTCCCTCACCAGACCATGCTTTGTTTACCTTGGTTTCAAAACTAAGGAAGCGGAAGTAGAGCCGTTTATATTATATAAATTTTTTTCTGACATGAGACCTAAAATTTAGGAATTTTCCAAAACATGGCCAGTCCTGAGGGGATAATAGTGCTCAACATGGCCGGTCCTTTAAGGGTTAATTCTGTACTAGTAAAATATTGTTTTTATTAACTATACTAAAATATTGTATGGATAACGTTCTGTGGAGCATGTGCCATGTCTGTGTGGCATTGTAAATTATTAACAGTATGAAGCGACACATGAACTCAATAGTGCATGAGCTTCTACTTGATGAAACTGACAATGCTGACAGACAGTTGACCGCAAGGATGAGTAAAGCTGGCTGATAGGTTTATGCATTTCCATGTGGATTTTGTATCTTTATTTTTATTTGATTTTTTTTTTTTTTTGGTTTTGTTTCCAAAGACAATGATGAAGTTTATAAATGTTGTCTAAGTGTGTTGGAACTCTTTGAATTAATTGTAGATTCTTAAAAATATATTACATGTTCACAGTGCTACCAGTGCAGAGTTGTCAAGATATTGTTGTGCACTTTGCTTTTCTTGCAAAAAAAAAAATTTGAAAATTGGTAGAACTACATACCAATGTATCTTGTAATTCTGTATTCATTGATGACATGCCACTGGTTGTATTAATTTTAAAATCAAAGTGGAAATTTACTGCAAAGATGTGAAAGATATTTTTCTAACATATTTTATCAGTTGAAATTGTTATTTGTGTTAGGCAGTGTCATTACCTTGTTGACATTCAGAGAAGCACAAATCATCAGAGACGCGAAAAGAGAACTTTAGGTCTGTAAAATAATAGGTTGTGAAAAATATCACATTATCTGGTTCATGAAATGGTTGCTTGTTTTTCTATGCAAATTCAAAATATAAACTCATAAGTTTCGTATTGTTACCTGTTCTTTTATAGATTAATTTCCTGTAAAGTTTATATTCAAAAGGCAGCATAACTTTTCAGTGTATGCTCAGTTTACTTCCATGGACTTTGTAACATAATTCTTGTTAAAAAAAGCACAGAAAAATTTACCTATTTAAAGCTGTTGCTAATTAACGGAAAATTGCATTAATATGTGTAAATGATAAAATAATAAAAAATAGGCAATGTCAGTCTATTCCAAAATAGACACATTTTATAATGGAATAGATGAGATAAATATTGTTGTGCTTAATGTTTATATTTAAGACACCTAGACTGTTGAGATAACTTTGATGGATTTTTCTTGGCACAGAAAAACCCGGTAGTTTGTCAGAGAATGAGTATGTTCCAGAACAAAGGAAAAAAAGGATGAAAAATTATGGACACACATTTTTTGAATAGCTGAGAAAGTAGAAAGTTATGATAATTTGCTCAAACAATAACATTTACCTTAGAAAGCTGTCCCCTGTCATTGTTATCTTGAGGAACAGTTTGTTGATAAATACATGTATGAGCCCTGACTCGCAGTGGGTTGTTGTGGTGAAGTAAATGGAATTCAAGAAGGCCTACATGCACGGAGACAAATAAATGATTTAAATGTTTACAGTGTCTATTGGGTATGTCAACCTTCTTAGTTTAGTAGAAAAGTAGACCTTTTGGCTGTCAGCAGTTTCTCTGCTGGCCACATTTTTAAAAAAAAATATTTTACAATAAAGACCGATTAATTTTCACATTTTATTGCAAGGATATGTCATGGAAAAAGAACGACAAGACGATTCTTATTTTTTTTCACGGAAATGTATACATACAACAAATTTAATAAGCCTATGATGTACAAACCAGTAATTAGTGGGCACTTTAGAGATAGACTGTAGTGATACACGGGACAAGTTATTGTGCATGTATTTGCGTGTGTTCACAGCCAGATTACCATTTGCATTTCCAATCGTCAAATGTGACACTGCAGTATATGTAACTGCACATTATATGCTGCATTATTGTTTTTTTTTTCATTTTACTGCACAGCCTACATGCTGTGCGTTGAAGGTGAATATTTTATTGTACGCATGTTGCGTATGACAGATTGATATGTTTCCGTGCAAGGTCTATGCAATCCATGACTGTGTGAAAGGATGTTACTTAACTTCGGATGCTGATCATATGGTTGTTTCAGGTGCCTTAGATGAATGAACCGTGTTCGACATTCTTTGTATTCAGCACAAATAGATACTTTTACAATTTTATTATTTTTTAAACTGAGGAAAAAAAAGGGGGGGGGGGGAGGGGAAAAGGGATCCACATTCATGTATTCATATTCTCTATTATTTTTGAAAATGCATGCATGTTTTTAGACAGAGGGCTCAGATGTAGATGTGAAGGAAAATATATATCATCTTATTCTTACTGGTAAAAATTTTGTATTCTTTGATATACCACTCAATATTATTAGTCTCATTTGTTTCCCCCCGATTAAGAATGTAACTTTTGGCATGCATATGTGATGAGTTTTGTATTATGTAATTAGACAATCATGGTAATTTATGTTGAATCTCAACCAGTGTCTTCAAAATATAGAAATATGTGTTAAATATAGCTGTTATTTTTTGTTGATGTAATTTGCAGATCAGTAAGTTGCTACTGCCCAATAAAGAGATTGTCACCTTAGTTTACAAATATTGTAAATCCACTGTAAAGTAAGAGAATCTTTTCATCTTTAGCAGTATTCAGCACTGCACATCTGTTTTCCCATTAGACTTCTTTACTTCATATTACCGTAGACAATAAAGTCCTCACTTTACGTCAGTGCTACATCCGGACACGTTGAGAAAATTTCTTTGTTAACTGAAGTGTACTCTGATCCTTCGCTCTGTATGGAGGTGGACATATAACATTTGTAAACTGCAGTGAGGAGATGTACAGAGGTGTTTATGGCACACAGTGTTACCTAATCTATTTCTCTTTTTGTTTTCCTTGTCCTGATAATTCCTTTTAATACATTAATTTATTCAGTAGTAATATAATTTACTAAACTATCACAGTATTCAAAACTTTAATATTTCAACTATCGTAACATTCTTTTTTTCAAGAGGATGGAATGTAAACCTATACATGTATTTGAAAAGCTTCAATAAACACATTTAAAACTTAACTGCTGTTATAAATACCCCCTTGAGTTTTTTTTTTTCAAAATGAATTTTGTCAAGCAAAACGAAGTGCTCCCATGTAGCAACACAACTGACTCTGTACATTTTGTTGTTTGTTGGACAAATACATGCGTAAGCCACTCAGATTAGCCTTGAATCCCAGTCTCCTTCCAGATGATGTATTTACGCACCAGTAGCCACCGTGCCCATGTCTTCACTCGGACAGATTTCTCTATTCAACAGTACAGCTCATGAATGAAAACACATACGCATGTTACTCAGTTGTGAAGTGAAAGCAGCTAAATGAGACACATCCTGATGAAATCAGGTGCTCGTCAAACTGGGACAAACAGAAATCACGTGTTTTTCAATAGTGAATGAATTTTTATTGCATATTTCTTCTCTTCACAGAACCCTTCTATATCAATCTGAAAATGCATTTCAGAGTTAAATTTGTTGAAATAGATTGAGTTAAAGCCCTAAAATTGTAATTTTAGTGGCATGGCCTAATAAGGATTTATAAGGATTAACCAAAGTGATCAGCCATTTTCTCACTAAATCCAGCTGCAGCAACAGGTCACACCCCCATCGTCTTTAATTACCAATATCTCGACTTCTATTTAAAATAGAACAAAACTTCTTTCACACAACAAAAGTGAAATGAATCATCTTCACAGTGATACCAATAGCTCTGTAAGCTCAAAATTTGACGAGAGCCTGATTTCACCATGTTGCATCTCAAATGCAGGGTTTGTTTGTTAATTTAGTTTTTGTTCTTAAGAATATGTCATATTTTTTAATTAATTGAGTCATTTTTTAAAATATTTTTTTTTCAACATGTTTACACAGCTTCTTGTTATCATGACGGCAGTAGTTATAAATTGTTACAGCACTTATTGTAGAGCACAGGATATTTCAATTTCAGTGAAGGATGTGAAACAAATACTTAATAATTGTGTAGATGTATACATCTAATATTATGAAATGGCTTGGGCATACAATGTTTGTTATTTACTGAGAACCTGGCCAGCTTTCTGTATGGGATTCTGCTGAGGGTCAAGGCGTCCATTGTTTTGCAACAGACTCTAGAAACTTGTCATTTCTCTATTTTTCTATTTCAAGACATTTAAAAAGAAAATAAATTTTTAAGTCTTACTGAAACAGTTGTCTCCCAACGAAAGTATAATACTTTGATGTTTATTTTTTAAATCTGATTCATATGATGACTGCTTATAGTTTCAGTATTTTTCGTGCACTATGGAGATCTTTCCACAAATTATTGGAATAGATCGTACTAACATATGCTGCTCCAAAAGTACATGTATTCAACCCCTGTGTGAGAAAGGAGTACATCATCTGCTGAGTTCTGATGGATACATACATAATACTATGTTCTAATACCACAGCAATAGAGCAGCAAGAAATCCATCGCTTCAAGTTTTAGCTATAAACCAAAAAATGACTCCTTCAGGTGCTATATTTTAAAAAATCTTTCATTCAGTGATTCGGCCAAGTACAAATTCATGCTCTTTATATTTTTACCAAATTTCAGAGAAATTTCAGAAAATGAATTATTTCACAAACCTATGGCCAGTTTATTGCTTACTAGTTATGAAATAGTCTGCCAGAAATTGTTATGGATGAAAATTTGTAATGTGAACGTTAGATTTAAGTTTAAGGTCCATATTGGAAATGTGTTCATGCTTAATATGTGAGATTTAGATATGTACACTACGTCATATTTATATGATGCTTCAAGCTTTCTCTGTATTTGTACATGTTCGCTGATTACAAGCTTAATAGTTGAGATATTATGTTGTAAAGCTTGTGTTTATTTTTACAAGTGTTTAACACACAGAGCTTGATTTGTAATCTCAGTGTTGCCCTGTTTGAAGACATAGCTGTCAGATTATAAAACATGAGAATATGATCGAGAAACATTAATTTTTGCTTGAAGATAGAGCTGTTTATCCAGTAAAGTGAATGGCCTCTTGTCATTTCCTGTGTACAGTCAAATGACTGGGGTAATAACAGCAAATAGTGTCAAAAGCAGAGCCAGCGTTCACGATACATGACAATTTGTCGGTTTGTTGCATAGGGGTGAACATGTCAGTATTCGGATTTTCATTTCTTGGTCATGCCTTCATGCTTGTAATTAGATCTTAATTGTGTGAAAATAGTTATGTTAAAAATTCCAGCAATGCAAACAATGAAAATCGATAAAGAAATAGGTGAGTCATAATAAACATTTCATTCTGCTTAATTTTTTTAACTGATCTTGAAACTAAAGATTAATTTTTCTCATGTTCGTCTATATGTGACAGGACTGACAAATAGTCCTGCTTACTAGTTGTTTCCCACTTAACAATCAAACCTCTGTGTTACGCATTACAAGCAAATCTGTGTTCTTTCCCTTCAACTTCAACAGCCTCAAGTGACAAGTTCAATTTTTTTTTATTTTTTTTTCTTACACCCAAGAAATGATGGTTTGAAAGATTAAGATTCAATTTATCATGTACATGTATATATGGACCGTATTCTTCAAGGTGATTTGTATATCCTGACAAAGTCAAAGAATCTAAAGAGCAAAATAGGGCAGTTATGAAAATTACTTTATTTTAATTCAGTTTAATTCAAAGTTTGTTTTTTCTTTCTGAGGGCAAATTTAAATTTGTTTCTTACGGTTTAATTGTTCCATTTCTAAACAGTAGCAGTAACAGTCTGTTAGGAATAGGAATTTTCTTTTCGAAAAAATGTGTTTTACATGGATTTAATTAAATTAATGATAATAATATTTAACAATGCAGAATTCATTAAATCATTTGGTATTATAAATATTATATGTAATTGATTAATTATGATTGTATAAAACCAAAAATGTGCTGAAGCTCAGCACTAATTGGAGAGGGAAAAATGCAATGAATAGCTTAAAAAAACTTATTTTGTTTTTAAACCAACTTAATTAGATCTTGAAAATTGTCATGACTTCAAGGAAACTTTTTTTTAATTGATGAAACTGATTATTATTATTTTTTATTTTCACATAAAATTGTACATTTTGTGTTTATTCTTGGCAGGATTTGTTTTTTGTTTGGGTTTTTTTTTTTTTTTTTTCTGGACGATCTCTCATTTGATCAAGTTTATTTGTTCGTATGTTTTTGTCATGAATCATTTGAAGTCAAAATTTCAAAGCCAAAGCAGGACTTTGAACCAAATGTTGTGATATGCCATCTCATTGTGCAAACTTTACATGTCGTGATACACTATGTAATCTCGTGTGGGTTTTTTTTTTGTTGTTGTTTGTTTGTTTGGTTTTTTTTGGTATGTACATGTTTTTTGCTAGTTTTTTTTGTTTCGTTTTGCTTTATTTTGATGGTTCATATATGAAACAAATCATATAATATATGTACATTGTATTCAGTCGAGCTGCTACGTGATGGAAATTTTAGCTTTTGTTTATGTATATATACAATTTTTTTTGTTTTGTTTTGTTTTGTTTTTTCGTTGTTATTTTTTCTGTTTTAAATTGAAGACTCAAGAATGAGAAGTACTTAAGTTTGTTTGAGGCACTTTATATCGAAAAGGGAGAGCTATTTCTTGTTCTTTTCTATTCTTCAGGTGTTCTGCTGTTCTACTTACTCCAGTTTTACATTTTGTGAGGTGTGAATATTTGCAGCTGAAATTTTGACCAATAGATTCACACTGATTTTTAATTTTTTTAAATTTTTTTATTTGGGGTTTTTCAACTTTGGCTCAAACTAATTATGTGAAATATGACTTAGGTACTTTTTGTTCTAGAAGAGGCTTCAGTTGTACCCTGCTTACTTAAAGATAAATTGTTAATTTAAATGAACGCACCATTGTGTTCCTTGTGTCTCATCACACTCCCCGTCCCCTTTTTGAGCCAACATTGTGTCATTTTTCAATTTTTAAAAAAATATTTTTTGGCCGGGCCAATTAGAAAAACCTGGCATTTGTAAATTTGACAGGAATGGACAAACGAAACTGCATGTTTGTTTGTTTTTTCTTGTTTTATTTTCTGCAGTTGCCAAATAAGCAAACTGCCTGATCCGCCTATTAGTATTTGCCTGTTGTCTGTTTGTTTGTTCATTTGTTTGTTTGTCCATGTGTGTGGTAGAAACTATTACTACTACTACTAATAATAATACAATAAAGAATATCTTAATGTCTAAACTATAAGAGGAAGTGTTCTTGTGTTAGTTTCTTTCACTGTTGTCGTTTTGTTTTTATTATTTCAATGTTTGTGATATGTCAGTGATACAGGCTTTCATTATGCTGTCTGTTTCATTCTTTAGATTGTTTTGTCTCATCACTGTAAAAGTGTAAGCAAAACAACCCCCTCCCTCCTCCCAGAAAAGAAAACTTACTTTTATTTAGGTTCTTCTCCCTCCCTCTTTCATTTTTTTCCTTCATTATGAAAGTAAGTAAGATCAAGTGAAGTTGCTCTACAATAGATGGATAGTATAAATAAAAAAGAGAATGAAAACAACAACAACAAAATCTAGATTTATTTACGTTCATATTCCCCCCTTCGCTCTCCTTTTTTTTTTTACTTCACAATAGAAGTAAGATCAAGTAAAATCAGTCTGTGTATTTTGATAGTTTGTTATTAACTTACATCTAGATCTATATCTTTGAAAGTTGAATAAACACACATTTTTATTTATTTATTTATTTATTATTATTATTATTTTGTAATGGACAACAATCTTTCAAGAAAAACCTATATCCCTCAAGTCAAGGATTCTTCTGAGCTTTTGATAGGATTCGTTTCAAGTAAAAGGTGCTAAGGTGATTTTTTTCCCCCTGCTTTTTTTATATTTATACTGCTTGTCGTGTAAAATAGGAAAGTAGTAATTAAGCTGATGAAAATTAATTCCCATTGTATGTGTGTTTAGTTTAAAAAAAAAAAATCTTAGTCGCTCTCTGAAGGATCTGTTCAGCAGAACAAAGCCACAGTCCATCCTGAACTTTATAGTTATACGCCAGGTTGGTCTGTAAGGCAAACTGTAACATCGCTATCATAATACATAACTTGGTTGGAATGCGGTGATCCACACAGGAAGCCGCATGTTTACTTATATCCGACTTTTATTAGTTTTACTTTGATTTTGATATTCCTCCTAAGCGTTTCGTCCGTTCAGCATTACATTTTATATATATGTATATATATATACTTTGATCGGCCTTTTGACCACCGTAAATGTACCCATCGTGTTAGGCGCAGTATAGCCGTAATCGTGCTGATGTGCCGTTAAGCCCCAACACAAATAAACAAAACAATCGAGGGCATGAACAGAATCTGGCCATTGTTTCACTTAACTGTTACATAGTGCAGGTTTAAATCTATAGGCTGCTACATGCTCAGTGCAGGTGCAAAGGCAAACCACAGAATAAGTGAATAAGCTTGAATGATGAGCAGTAGGTCTATTTCTAAATTGAGAAAGAAAACATGAATCTTTTTTGTTTGTTTGTTTGTTTGTTTGTTTGCAGTTCCTGTTTTCAAACAAGCTAACAATCCACATTTACATCAGTGGCAATTGATTTTTCGTTCATCCATTCAAACAAAAAGAAAAACAAAACACACAAAAAAAGGGAAAATCGAAGAGAGAGAGGGGGGGGGGGGGGGGAGAGAAGAAAACGGCCATTTTGAACTTGGGCACTCTATTCTCTTTGGGGTAGTGTAGCTCCATGGCCAGAATTGTGAATACACACTGTGAGCAAAAAGATTCTGAGGTTCATGAATTTAGTCGTTATAAACAGGAAGAGGAAAATTAATGAAAAATTCCGGGGGCGGAGAAGGAAATACAGGACAGTCTGGCAAACTGTTGACTCATGAAATTAATTACGCCCAACAAATTAATGAACTGACGTCATTGAGGAAGGAGAAAAAGACGAGGCGACACAACATGGAAGGGCTGCACGCGTCATTGCTTTGTTTCGATCAATAACACGCAAGGCCACACATTAGGGACGATTGCACCAAGTTCTCACATCGGAACAATGGACAAATTTAAAAGAAATTTGTGGTACCAACAACTACATGTAATGTCAGTCAGTTTAGTCCCTATGGTTTCTTTCGGGCCAAAGAATATGAAGGGAAAGAAAGGGCGAAGGTAATATGAGATCTTGGCCCATTATTGATATTTAGAGTCCTCTTCCTTCTTTCTTTCTTTCTTTCTTCTTTCTTTCTTTCTTTCTTTCTCTTTTTCTTTAATTCATTCTTTCTTTGTTCTTTCCTTCTTTTCACTTTTCATTCCTTCTTCCTCCATTCCTTCATTTCACCCTTTCTCTCTCTCATATTTTTTTTTCACTATCCAAGAACAAAAATCATTTTTATGGCAATTCATTGCATTATACTTAACTAAGTGTAAATATAATAGCTCTGTTCTTCATGAATGCCCACAGGACGTAAACAGTGCAGTGTGGATCTTGTTTTGTTCTCTTTCTGATATATTCGTATTTTATACTTTCATGTAACGAGACTGGTGTTCTACCGAACCTTCAAGATCCAGCAAATGTTTATTACACTCTTTTTCATGAATTTCCTTGTTGACAAAGATCTGTCTATCCCTAAGCAACAACAATAACAACAGCAGAGACGCCCACCATCGCAATTTAGTGCCCTGCTTTGTTCCATGATAATACGAAAAATTAGACTCCAAATCTAGATTTCACGTCTGCGTCACAGTGTTCATCAACAGACCAAGTGACAAACCCATATAGAATATTTCCCGCCTTTCAACACGCTCCTTTACCAGGGCAATGCTGGAACGGTTTTGGGGAATTCCCAAGGTATAGTATGACACAATTACATAATATATTACATCTCTCCGTATTTGGACATTTTGGGTGTTAAAAGTTATTCTGTTGACCCATAGTATGTCTGTGTTGTCCTTTTTTTGTGGTTTTGTGTGTGTGTGTGTGTGTGTGTGTGTGTGTTTTGTTTTTGTTTTCTGTAAATTTGAAAATTAGATGCATGACTCAAAAGATCCAGCCTAGTTGTGTTATAATGAAAAGATCATCCGGTATTGGTTTCATGGGCATCGTTTTTGTTGATTCAGAACTTACAATATTTACCGATCATACACATACACATTCATACAATCTAAAGTGCACTTTAACATACACACATAGCTGTTTATATAGGTATTTATCATTATGTAAAGATAGCGCACTGATTAATAGAGTAGCTTTCATCTTTATCTTCACCAGATACCTATACACTTTACGTTCGTTGAAATGAACACATTCACATTCGTGTATATTTACACATACAGTTACATAACTACACACATTAACAAGCACACATATATTCACACTTAATGCGCATTGTCACGAACTTCCATTCTGGATGTTGAAGGATGTTTGTCATGAGGTAATAAGTGGCGATCAGGCGGTGAATGCGGATGAGACAACACAATGGTGGAGAAATCACAACAGAAATCACAACAG
>JBCEWB010716161.1:0-17023 GCA_039654565.1 Peronia peronii | reverse complement strand
CATCATTTTATTTCTTTGTAAGCATAAGAAATTACATAGCAAAAAAAACGTTCCCAAAGATTCTTTCTTAATAACGCTAGTTTCTTTTAAGCGTTTTCTTACTAACCGTGTTAGAGTGTATTTATTTGTATCTCTACAAATCTGATAAAGTTTGTCAAGACATTCAAAATATTCCAAATGTATTTGTTGTTCTTATTGTTTCCAGCAAATCTGTGCCCAAAGACTGAAAAGTATTATATATTATTATTCCTCTAAAACTTAGCATTTAATGCTGAGAATATCACATTTTTAATCTTGAAAATAAAAAATCTTCATACTGACCTATAACTGACACTAACATGTACTAAACCACATTTTTATTACATGGACTAAGAAGTATTTGAAATCTTAACAACATTAGATGGCAAACAAACATTTCTATAGTTCAAATGAGTCTACTGGAATTAAAAAAAATTTTTTAGTCATCCAAGAGTCTGAATTACACATTTCAAGAAGTCATTACTAAAAGACGTGCAAATATAGCGGAAACAGAGAAAATGCATAATAGGTGGGATGTTGAGCTTTCATGTGATTGTAAATTTGCACCTATTCCTGTGAGAGTTTGGCTATTAAATTAATCCTTTCACTGCCAGACCAGAATTCCTAGAATGTTGAACAATATATTCAAACTCCTGCATGTGGTTATTTCAACTTTCCTGTACCGAAAATGTAAACCTCAGTAGGAATCTAGATGCCCTGGCTATTGACAGTTGACAAAGAGTTTCTGATTTTCGCATAGCTGAGATGACATTAGAAACCCACAGGATTCATGACAGAAAGGGTTAATAAGAGCACATTAAAGTGCATCAAAATCAAAGAAATTCCCTGCAATTGTTATAATTGAATTCGTGATGTCCCAGGAGGTGCAATCACCTATCGTCCGTGTAATTTATTGCTGGACTGGGCCTGGAACTAGCTGCTCAGCTTGCATAGAAATTAGGAACTGTCAAGCGCAGGTACTGTGTCCTGCTCATAGCCTGAGGGTTAATCTCTCTGCCGGGGTCAGTCTGCCGATTGACTAAGTGCTCCCCCGAGACCTAGCGCAACAAGTAAAAGATTGCTGCCTGACCATATACAGGAAAACCAACATGGCGGACAGTCGGGCAGCTTATGTAACAGCGGCATGGACTCAGGGGCCCTCCGCTCCATCTGGTTAGTCTGTGGTAAGCATCCAGACACAGTCAACTGTCTCTAGTGGGTTTGGGTGCCAGATTTTCATATGCTGAATTTGAAATGCTTGTTTGGTTAGGATTAGTGTTTAGGGTTAGGTTAGGGTCCTCAAGAGACCAGTTTTCGCCACCTGGTGTGTTTTTGTGTTTACCTTTTTTTTTTTTTGTGACTGCGCATACGTGACTTCCCTTGTTTCGTTTTCTGGACTTGCCTGGGAGATATTGCATAAAGAATCAATTTTGCAATAAAGAGTAACTTTTAAGCATTTTTGAATTCTTCAAGAGTGTTCTCTGTGTAGCTCAAATAAATTTTCAAAAATAACACAATAGACAAGGCCCTAAACATTACCATACTTGTGGTAGCTTTGAATCCAACCCATTCACGCGGAGGCTTAAGTAGATCAACGTATCGGCTCAGTCGGACCGCAAAACACTGTACATGTACATCTAGACGTTTCAATGATGTAACTGAAAATTCTACTTTTAATTCCCATGTTTTTGTTGATATTTGGTCTTTTTTCTCTGCCTCGAAAACTGATCCCACTAGGATACTTAATAGTAAATCCTTAACACTTAGGCTAAACAGGCCCGGGTCTGGATAGCAAAGTAACACTAAGCGGACCCAGGTCCGTATAGCAATGGTCAAAGGGATAACAGGTCGGTGGGCGCGAAAAAGTCATAATATATTTGCCATATGAGCATATGACTGCGGTGGTGGTTGGACACCCGTAGATTGACTCTAGATCTGGCACTACCGTCTCACTGCGGTCCCGGTAAAAATGGCATATATCAATACTGCGATTACTGCCTCAGCGATTATATGCACAGCCGAGGGTCACAGCAGATTACGGCCAGGGGTTGATCTAGCTCATTTTACAGTAATCGATATGTATACTGCCGAGGCAATAATTGCAGTAGGCCTATCAATATATGCCATTTGTACCGTGACTGCAGTGAGAAGGAAGTGCCCTAAATCTGGACAAAATTCATTGATTCTATACATGCGCTACTCTACTACTAGAGTGGATCAAGACCCCAATGTAGAACTGTACATCAGAAATAAACTTGATTTAGAGTCTAGATTATTGCTACACAAGGATTTACAGACTGCTGTTTGTTCTGGCCTAGATCTAGACTCTAGATCTTGATATTTAATACTTTTACTTTTAACACTGGCGGTTCCACCTGACGTTGTCGAAAATAGGATAAACCATCGCACAACGAGCAAAATAGGGAATTAACATCACCACTGTTTATCACTTTACCTTTTGATGTCAAAATATACTGAATTTTAGAGTTTCCTTCTGGTGAAAGTCATCCAAGTCTGTATGGTCAATGAAAAAAAACTTATTCTCATCGCTTATATAAAGCACTTACCACGCTGTTGCCTTCAGTGGTGAAACATTCATGAAAAGGAAATATTTTTAGTAACTCACCGTTAACGTAAAATGCCGAAAATATCGTAAAACCCCGCTCGTATAATCACTGATGTTACGGGCATCCGCATACATGACACCACCCTCTCCCCTAACACTCCTTTACCTCTAGTTCACATAATCAGTTATTAATTTGGCATTTTAGACACATCACAATTCAGCTCCTTGACAGCCTTATGTTCTTCATTTGGTTTTTACACCAAGATGCTGATTAAGATGAACCTGATGTCCCCTTCTGGGCTTGAATAACAATGAAAACGGAGGCAAATAAGGTGTCCCGCCCATGACTGGGCAAAGATAGATCTAGATCTAGTAGATCTACTCGGCACATTTCCTAACTCTACTTCTCCTTTGCCACTGGGCCAGTCTGCATTCAATCACTGCTGCACTTTTGGATCAATTGCCTCCACAGCCTCTTTCACTTTGATCGTTTCCTGTTTAAATTTGGCCACTGCGTCCCCCCCCCCCCCCCGTTAATATTTATGGTTACACTGTGAGTTTTTCAGTGTGCGTGGACCTGTTGTCTATTAGGTCTATGAGAAATTTGATGACTTACTGCGTTCGGACACCTGTCATTGATGGCATGGCCATGTCTCGTCTCTTGGACATGGGATCTCACCGAGATGGGAGTCGCTCGACTTCAATGAACATGATGAAGATGCTTACACTGATGTCTAAAATAAAGGACCAAAAATAATTTTGAAAAATTAACGTACGTCCATCAGATCTCTGATCAAAAGGACCAATACACACTCAACAGTTTTCTACCTCATCGATTCCTTTCTTTAAAAAAGTCTGGACCGTGAGTTTTCTTCCGTAAATGAAAGGTGGAAACTTCAAAACTGAAATTTCAGTGAACTGCTCAGCTCAGTCAATATATGCCATGGTGTGAATAATGATATGAACTACAACGAATCAACCTCTGATGTATTGAGCATTATACTTAACGAACCGAAATGGTATAGATCTAATAGACAATCGTCCCCCCAGAATTAAATCGTCATATCTACAACATAAAACTGTTGCAGTAAGGACAATTTAATTCTGGGGCGACGACATCTCCAGGTCAGAATAGCTCACTTGCATCAGAACTCACTAAAATGATGTAAAAGAAGAGGCAATGGCATGAAAGAGATCAGTAGTCAAGAATGAACAACCCGTGAAAGTCAGAAAAAGCGACGGACAAAGCTGGGGCTTGTCTCACGGTGAAAGAGGAAAGGGAGCGAGGGTGGGGAATGGGGATATCATGTACATATATTCCTAAGGTTCCATGACTCTGGGTGGGATCTATAATCCCTTAAATTCTGCTTGGTACCTCTACGGCACCCCCTCCCCCTTCCCTACATGACAAAAATTATACTATCAGTAATATTATCTACAAATTATGGCCTCTTCTTTACAAGCCGAAACACTAGTACATGTACATGTATAACAAGGAGCTTTGATGTTGATGTATTATTAGTGACCCCGGTTTTTCGTTCTTTTTCGTAAATTTGTGCTGAACACTTTTGATGACGTATTTCGCATAATACACAAAGTTATGGTAGCGGGCTGCGTAAACTTTTGCAGCTGTCGGGTATCAGTGATCGACATTTTTTATCCTCCATTATGACTGAAGAAGTACCATGCCTTCTGAGAGTTGGCGATAATGTGAAAAAATATAAAATATTTAAACTTGATAGGGATCAGGTGAGACACATCATCGTGTAGCTGACTGCAATTGTCAAAGAAGAAGGTGGATCTAGTTTGTCACTTGTGTTGACTGCTGTCTTAGTAGTCAGTACTCTTAGTTTTGAAAGATGACATCTTATCTAATATATATCTAGATCTAAATCTCGATCTGTTTTATAGAAGAAAGTTGTCTTTGGATTAAAAATAGATTAAACTGAATTTTGATTTATTAGTTGCCTGCTCAGCAAGGGTATCACTCACTTGAAACCGTTCAAATTGCATGTGATTGTGATAACTCACTCCTCCTACGAAGAACTAAAGAAGTCAGTGTCACCTTCGTTTTGGAAATGTTTGTACCTGTATTTACCATAGACTTCATTTAAACTAGATTTATGTTTACTATCCAGGTAACCATAGGAAGATCAGGGGATGTTACATATGCCTTATTATCAAACATGATTTCCCGGTGCCATGCCATCATAAAACGACAAGAAAACACTTGGACAATTACTGATAACAAGGTCAGTTAATCAATGTTTTAACTCTGTATCTATAACTGTAACTAGTATTTAGATCTGATAGTAGATCTATCTAAAAATAAGTATGCCGTTGTCCAAATGTAATGTCTGTATTTATTTAGATGTAGATACACTTAAAAAGTTAAATTTGGAAACAAACATTACAGAAGCACCAAAACTTGTCACATTAGCAAGTTTATGCTTCATAATTTAGGGTTTACACAGTTCAAATTTTGTGTTCTAAAATCCTTACAGAGACCAGATTTCGGCATTGATGTTTCAGTGTTCTAATTTACAAAACAATTTAGAAATTAATGCATTCCGTTTTCACCGTTCTAATTTTGCGCTTTATTTAATTGGGTCATGCTACTCTAACTTTGTAGGCAACTAAATGGATTAGAACATGCTCTATTTCTGTTCTACATTATCTAACTGATCATTTGTGGCGGAGTGCCACTCGCAGTTCATGTTGCCTCAATTGTGCGTCTGTTCACTGTCTGCTGGCGCACTAAACTCAGTTTGCAGCAGTGAGTCATACATGCACAATAACAAGTAACTACATTACTATATCAACAAGAAAAAAAACAAAAAACTGAGTTTGTTTTTTTATTCTCTGTCCGTCTTCCCCAAGGAGACAGACTTTTAAAAAAAATTTTTATTTATTTATTTATTTATTTTTTTTTTTATGAGAGAGGAAGAGCCATAAACTTATCTTCAAATTGAAAGAGTTTATAAGTCATTTAATTTGGTTTATAAAACATTTTCTTTTCCATACCCGCAAAATAGAATTTAAAATAAAGTACAGTTTCTTTTTTCAATCCCATTGGTATTCAGACATTTGAAAGAAGTGAGATTGGCGATATGGTGTTAAAAATAGCACATGATTGGGATCTAGGCATTATGAAAAAAATTGTTAATACACACAATGATCAACTTAACTCTTGAAGGCCATGGGTCTAGCTATCAGTATTATCAACTCCATTGACAGACTTATTCTAGATCTAGATTTGACCAATCAAGGGAAGCATAAGTAAAGAAGATCGGTGATCCTGACTGGAGAGGACACAGTGGACCTAAAATTGTTCACACCTTCTCATCTGAATAAATACACTTTTGTATAGTTAATTTAAGATTTACCATCATGTAAAGACTAGGTATTTGTGCTAATCAGTTACAAGTATCACGAGACAACAATAATTTCCTACAAAACACATTTCTATTTGAAGATGTTAGCACAAAGTGAGCTGAATTGAGTGATAAGCAAAGAGTTTGGCACAAACGGCTAATTTCCTGTTAAAACGATATAGAATTTTTAAAATAGAATGAGAAATATGCTGCTTTTTTATTTTGGACAAATGATTCTAATTCAGAATCTAAATTAGAAATGTTTTACCCCATTGAAACAGAAAGACACAAAAGGATAAAAATTAGAATAGTGCTGACTTTCTAATTAGAAATAGGAATTGAGAATCAATTTTAGAGCTGTGCAAATGGCCTTTAATAGTTCAAATAAGTCATGAAAATGTAGTTTGCTATATTTACTGTTTTCTTTTATTGTATTTTTAAATAAATATGGTCTGCACATTTTGTTTAACATTGATTTCTTATTTAATATCTAATCCTGTTAGATTATATGTTTGCATGGTCTTTTATTAAATTTTATTGTCTTGTATGGTGTTTATCTAGGTAAATCCTTTCTTTAGTTTTTAAAAATTATAAATTCTTCAAAGGAGCATAGATTGAATTAGTGAAGATTTATTCCTTGTTAATTTCAGGGCTTCACTGTTGTTGTGCATTTATTGTTAATTTCAAAGCTTCACAATTGCTGTTTAATGCATTTAAACCTTTGCAGAGTTTAAATGGCATTTACATCAATGGGCGCCAGCTAGCTCCTCACAACCCTTACACACTTCAAGAGGGTGATATGGTTCAGCTTGGCGTGCCAACCATTCCAGATGCTCCTGCAGACTTTGTGTACAAGTTTTATTCATCACTACGAGTGGGTATTATAGATTGTGGTGATTGAGTTAAACTGTTTTTGAGTACTAGATCATAACTAAAAAAATGCGAACCACATATTTATACAACAGGTAAAGCAATGCCCTGCATGCGGCAACCGCATTTACACGTGGGCGCCCCTCACTGCGCTGTGATGTTTCTCACCAATTCACTTAAATTTGGGGTTTCTCGGCCGCCATTATGTCAAGGTATCACCATAATAACTATATGCAGCTCAACAGACACACCTTCAAAAGGTAAAGGAAACTTTACCTAATCAAACAGTGAGAAATTCCATGCCAAAAGATGAAATCCTCATAAACAGAAGAGAAGAACAGAAATCAAAGGCCACATAGCCCACTCAAGTCCTCAAGTGGTCTGAAACTGTAATCAAAAGAAACTACATGTATGATGTGAGAGAGTATCAAATACATGCTGTCTCTTGTTCATACCAAATTGAATAATAACTCAGACTCCCCTGACCACTTGACCCACTCAACATGTCTTGCATTGACCAGCAATCAAGCTGTTGAGAGTACAAATGAGCTATAATTGCTATGATTGAAAGCTAAAGTAACCTATGTATCTATCAGATTATATATATCAGATAGCTCTCTTGTGCTCTCACTCTGACATCATTAGATCACTTGTATTATTTCTTTGTAGTTACTACCGCCCTGTCATCGTTTGCCGTCTGATTTAAGTCCATGTGGTCACAGGGATGATAGCTCATAGTTTGTGCTAAGATTCTATAATGTGAACGTAAATACACCCCTAAGTGAAGTGGTTTGGTCCAAGCAGTTATGTCAGGTTATGAACAAATCTGTAACGGGAATGGTCTGTGTGACGATGGGTGATACAATTGGCATCCATATGAAATTGGCATGTCTTTGTGAATACAACCCGTTCTCCTACCATTAGCTCAATGTAAATATTATAACATGTAAAGAAAGGGTGGAGTTAGGGGAGGGATTAGAGGAAGACATTGGTCAGTAAGGTGGTCAGTCTGGTCCTGCATTGTGTCACTTCGAAGTCAAGGTGGAGTTTCTCTAGTCAAAACAAACACCCTGAGGCTAAGCACTGGTGCTGACGATCCAGATTGACAAGCTCTGCAAGGCCTGCCACATAGCATTGTGGCCCTTAGGCTCGGTCGCAGTTCTAGAGTTAATTTGTAAAATCATTATCATCATCATGTGTAAATGTAAGGACTGTATGACAACACTAATTCCCTAAAGCAATCACAAACAAAAAAAGCTGAGGCAGTTGAGTTTTTAGCAGGAAATGTATGGGTATGTTAAATGCATGAGCATATCACAATAGTGTAAATATATCCTTTTGAGCATCAGATTGCTTGACAAAATGATAAGAGCAATACATTTCAACTTGATTGAGATTGTTGAAATGGTGGTATTATTGCATTAATCACTATGACTAAATTTTATTTAAATTTTTTAATTTCTTTTCAGGTACGTATTGAAAAAAAAAATGCTAAGAGATTAAAAACTGAGGGATCTGCACAGGAGGACAAAGACACATTGAGTGCAGGGGAGTCTCTAGATCTAGGTGATGATCAAGAGGAATTGAAGAGAAAAAAAGCTGTTCAAAGGGTAAAGACAATTTCATCTCCAGGAAAAGGGCATTATAGAAGTTAAAAACTTTCATTGCTTTTGGACAAATTGAAATTATTCTATGCTTCTGTAATCAAATTTCTTGAATCTTATTCCTGGGTTTTCTATCCACTTTCTGCCTCCCCAATTCTCTCACTGTTTTTTTTTTTTTTCCCCGGTCTTTCTCAGCAGCACAATGACCTTTATTTCTGCTCGTCAGCTTTTTCAACCTTTCTGTGCTTTCATAAATATACTCTTTGTTGCATGGTTTTGTTTTTGGTAAGGGAGCATCCTTTACACTGATTTTAACACAGGGGACTTTAGTTCTTGGAAGTGTGTCTGAAACTGAGAAATGAATTATATAATACATTAAGATGTCAGCATCAAAAGATACAATTTTAACAGAATGAAAAAAGTTGGGCAGCATTGCTAGGGCTGAAAAATGTCAGAATGAAAATTTGGGCACCAGAGCTGAGCCTAAAAAAAAAAAAACGAAAGGGTCATTTTTGAAGATTTGAGGTGAATGGCTGGGCCTGGAATTAAAATAGAAGAAAGAATCAAACTGAAAATTTGAGCAGCACGGCTGGGCTAAAATGGTTTAAACTTCCGACGAAGAACAGTGTCAGCTAAATTTGCACTCCATATAAAAATATCAACAAACAGTAGTCTTGGGTGAAAATCCCAATCAAAAGATATTTCTTTCAAACATAGCTATGACAACGATCTCAATCTCGTCATTTTATTCATTTCAACCATACACTTCTTATTGGTGAAATTATGAGATCTGTAAATAGCCATGACACATGCCAAAGTAGTTGCGATATCATTGCTAACTGATGTTTTGAATACTTTCAAATGTGCTTTTGCACATTACTTCCTCAGGAAATCTGTCAAACATAACATTTTCAAATGTGATGACAACAAAAGAAAACTTAGTTGAAATTTGTCGAATCCATCATTTTGTACAGTCTTGCTCCACACAACAGTAAACACAGTTTTCAGTCAATCATAACAACGATAGTGGATCTACCGCAGCAAATAAATCCTTATTTTCTGATTGATTCAGTCCAATATAACAAATGACGACGTGATACACTAGTTCATGAAAATGGTGCAAACTTCTAAATTTACAGAAGTCACAGCCTCGAAATCAGCATGGGAAAGCCCACACATGGAACAAAGAGTATAGTTGTTCTGGGGCCCCAAAACAAGTGATAGCGATGAATTTATAGTGAATCGAAGTTGATCTCCAAAGTGACACAGCAAGTTATGTTCGAAAATGAAAATTTGGAAGGGGCACAGAGATAACATAGCTAACAATGTCGATTTTCCTGATGTAGCACTAATAATAATGTAGTTAGTCATATACTGACAACCATCTCTGTATTCATTTCATCGTTGAATTTGACAGTATAAAAGTTAATGATCTCGATGCGTCATGTTTCATATCATGTTTGTAATGAGATACATTTTAAATTTTTTTCTGATATCTTTGCTGCTGTGGGTCTGCTGAATCGTCATAATAAGCACATCATATTCAACTTTCAATGCTCAGGTATTATTTTTATTGCCATAGGAACCAATTTTGTAAGGTATATGAAGAAAAACCTCACCTGTTGGCAAAGATTCATATTGTTTGTATTATAACATGGTCAGTAACTAGAAGATAAATGATCTGCATTAGTGAGGTAGAATATTTAATAATATAAATTATATAACATAGATGATAAAGTATCTTTTAGAATTCTTATGCATTTACTTTCGATATGTTTTGAGAAACAAAATAATTCTTTTTACAGCCTGTAGATTGTAGAGTGATGTTAATGGTTAACTAAGAGAAGAATTAGCTGGAGGACAGTTCAGTAATGATGGCACAGAACAGAAACAAAGTTGCTCTTTAAAAAAATAAGTCTAACAAACATCATGAATAAAAATCATTTTATCAACCTCTGGTTAATCATCATGTAGTTTGCATATTTTTTAATTTAATTTTTTTTTTTCAGACCAGATTTTGGTACCATCATCTTTTTGCTTATTCTCTCATCCCAGATTGAAAATACCACAAATAATCAAGAATCTCCAAGCAAAATTCTGCGCCAGCGAATGGAAGAATCACAAAAGCAGCAGGCTGCCAGAGAGGCAGAATACCAAGCAAGATTAGAGGAGATGGAAAAATTACTAAAGGAGAAAGAAGCTAAAGAGAGAGAGGTAGAAATAGTAGAATGGACTTGTCTGAAGCGTATTTGCATTATTTTATTATTATAATTACTTCTTTGCAGAATACTGTGGAAAAAACAGCTTGTGGTGAACCTGAGAAATGTGAATTGAGAAGTTAAAATTTATGTTTTTTTTTTTCTCCTCTGGTTGTGACAAATGTGCATTTTAGATGTAAAGAGTATCAAGACAAAGTTTTAGAACAAAAAATGGATTGAAAAAAATATTTTTTATTTGTTTTGTGTTTTCTTTTTCTATATTTATGTTAAAATCTTAAGTAAGTTTGAACAGTGAATGTATGATGCATAATGAAATCTTTATATTACTGCTTCTGTGTTGCACATTTCAGGTTCAGGAAGAACTGGAAAGGGAACGACTGGAAAAAGAAAACCAGGCCAAAGAAGTGGAAGAGCTGAAACAGAAAGAGCATGCTATTTTAATGGAGATGCTGACTAAACAGGTTTTTTCACTTTACTCTTTAGTAATCAGACTTCCTTCTAGATGTGAATTTCTGTTTTGTGATATTCTGTTATTTTATCTTTCTTCCGATAAAAAATATGATACAGTGCCATTTTGAAAAATAAAAAAAACACTGCTTGTGGAGCAGAGACATTTTGATAGAGGAAATAATTTATTTTTGTTTTTGGGAAACTTTTGGTGCCTAGAATGACTGATGAAGTATTTTAAGTTACAGAAAGATGGACAAAAAAATTTAAGATAGTTATGTGTATTAAGTATTCTTGTCGCTTTTTAAAAAATTTCCAGCATTTCAAAACTTGTTGTACTAATTCATTTACATTAACTCACTGAACCCTAAGCCTTAGTTCACCAGTTGCTGATGGTGCCTAACGATTTCTACCATTTTTCAAAAACAATAAAAAAAATAGTAAATATGTATCAAATGTTATGAAATTTGGGGAATAGATACTACACTGAATGTTCTTTGCCTTTATGAAATTGTTTTTGCAAAATCCAGTGTAGTTTGAAAGATATAGAAAAAAGAAAACAGGAAAATTTAGAAAAAAAAACAACCTTCCGGCGTCCACAGGAATACCAATAAATCACACTAAAAGCACAAGGTACTACTCAGCCAAACTGAGTAAATATAATCCAAACTGTCAAATGAAGTATATTCACATATATTCAAATACATTATTATGCATGTACAGTCAGCTTTGATATGATACAGTTCAAACAGGGCAGCAAATGGAGCTTTGTACAAAAAATATCATTGCTGTTTTTCAGTGTCAGCAAGAAAGATTTTTGAAAGAATGTGATTGCTGTATCAAAAGCAAAATGACAAATAGATTAGACCACTAAATAAGTCTTGAATTAGGCTTACGCACTTGTGACGCGAGGAAGAACACAACGTGTGTGTATCGCACAGGGATCAAGCCTCAAAACCATACTGGACCTAGATCTAGTTTCTGCGTGTTGATGTGGCAGTGATACAAGCATGTGATGCATACATTTCCGAAAATATGAAGCAATCTGACAAATATTCTTATCAGGAAGACCTATTACATCACTTTCATTAGTCTAATCAGGTTCTACATTGGGATCAGTTATCATAATCATCTCGAATACATCAAGAGTTGAAACACGTGATCCAACACGAACAGTGAATTTAGGCCATAGGTAATGATTTCCTTGCCAACAAAGTTATTTTAGTAGTTTCCTCCAAATGTGTTATGTATAATCGTGTCTGATTGGCTACTAATTGTGTACAGCTAAGAATTGTTTGACGTCAGTATCTACAGGGAGTCCCATACCGATATATTCGGGGTTAGGATTCAACGTTGCGGGGGGAATACCAATGTAGTCGAGATTAGGGTTCAGTGAGTTAATTTAATTTCCTTAATGCCTATAACGTTTTGATGAGCAGTATTTTACAGTACTTGATATGAGACTGATTTTCAGTTTGCCTTTTTTTGCACCCATGACATATGATGGACATCAGAAAAGAATGACTTAGTGAGACGTTGACTTAACCAGAAAGAGTATTTTATAGAATCAATCTCCCATAAACTGTACTCTAAAATTTTGGTAATAACATCTAAAGGACTATTATTTCAGTGGTCTCTGTCTAGGGGTCCAGTCATTAGGAGACAAAAAAAAACCCCCAAAAACAATGGACGCAGACGAATAGGCTCTTAAGTAGATTGAAAGATTATGGAACCCACCTGACAACTGTCTTATCTGCTGTATTTAATTGATCATTACCTTTAGTTGAAGATATGTCTCTATGTCACCTTTTTTCGTTATATGTGTGTGTATTGTAATTAGATCTTATGGTTCCGGTCCTTTCTCAGGTTATAATTTCATCAATAATGCCCAGCTTCTTTCAAAGTTGAACTGAAATAATCGCCTCCAGGGGGTTAAAAGACATATATAAACTGTAAAGTTGAGCGAATTTCCATGTAACAGTATCACTGTTGATGAAACCCTGATATGGCTAGTTACTGAGATCACCGCCTCCAGGGGGTTGAAAGACATATATAGACCATAACCGTGGCTAGTTACCCCAGGTCAATGGCACCAGTGACTTGAGTGTTTAAAATTATTCAGACCGAAGTAAGAAAACAGCTGACCAGTTAGGAGGCTAAACTTATTCCTCCTTATACACAGAACCAATCATGGGCACTGTCCCATGTGTTGGCATGTGAAGTCCATGTGTGATTTGTTTATACAGTCACACTTCCCCATCACTGACCCTCATTGAACCATCTTCCTTCCATTCACTCCAATTTTACTGCACGCCTAGTGTCTTGCGTTTGCTTTAAGTGGACAGTATGATATGAAATTACACCATGAGTACTCATATGTCTGTCTTGGCACCGGGCTCTTAAGTGGATTTTTTATTTGGGAACGGATTCTTAGGCAGTTAATTATAGTGAAAAAATTCCGTTTTTCAGCAGAGATGGGTCTTAGGCAGAGATCACTATATTGATTTTTTTAATTGTCTGGCAAATTCTGGAGTTGAAGAAATTTTTCCAGTTGAAAGAGTGGAAAAATTCCTAGAAATGAAAAAGGACTCTGGGCATGCATGTAATTCTCACGGACAGTTGTTCAAACCGGTCTCAGAGTATTCTTTTAGTTGCTGCCTGAGTCATAAATTTTAATAAGCACTCAAAGTGACAGCCAGGAGAGATTTCCATGTGAAGTGTGCCGTATCAGTTTCCTGTGCTACTGGTTGATCCCCGCCATCATATCGCCTCTTTTTATCCCATTAGTCTGCAGTATCTTGTGCAGCTACTATCGTTTTATGACCACCTTCAGATTCTTGTGTTTTCTGTGTGTTCAGTTATATAAGTTTTGTTCGTGTATTCATTTGGATAATTTCACAGGATATTATGTAAAACTACATAGTATCATCTCTAAACCCAATTTTATATCGATACCATTTTTTGTCAGAATCCTTTTTGTTTGCTGATCAAAGTTTCTCATATTGGTTTTAAACAAATCAGTATTCTCATCTTTCCACTGCGTAAAAATCGCTTTAAGGCCACAGTCTTAGAAGCTGACTTATGTTCAAGTTTGTCCTTATACTACTGAATTATACATTACATCATTTATGGGCCCTCAGGCGATGCAGCCCTGCCCACTGTGCAAAGACCTGCATGAATGTGTGTAATTCAGTAGTTGGATATTTGAAACCGGCACTCTGGCGGCGGTAAAGCTGTGGCCATTCTCACATTGAGAGAAATGAAAGAGTAATGTTTTTATTTTATAAATATTAAATTTAAAAAAAAATTGTTGACTCCACTGATGAATATTATTCATTTAAGACTTTGCGTAAAGATACAACAATGCCTATTTTTTGTCAGTTTTGACCATGTACTACTGCTACACAAGGCATTCTATACACAAATAAAACATACCAGTAAAAAGTCAAAGATTTTGTCTTTTTTTTGTTTAGCTTATTTTTTATGCAGAGCAATTCTGTTCACTCCAAAATCCTTTTCAAAAAGGATGAACTTTCACCACACAAGTTTCCTATTGCTTGTGCAGGTACGGGGGCGTGACTAACTTTTTGATCCCGGTCGACTCAGGGGGTCGGCAGGAAACTGAAGGAACGGTGGTGAACAGCCATGCATGCCTTAGTAAGGCACATTCAGTGATCATTTGTTATCATTTAGTTTCATCTTTATCAAAGGCAACAGAACTGATATGTCTTAGTAATCAATGTTGTTTTTAAGGAACAACTGGAGAAGGAGAAGGAGGAACTGAGGCTCAAAATGCAGGCAGAACTTGAAGCAAACCTGAAAGAACGGGAAGCTACTCTCATGGCACAGCTGACTTCACAGAAGGAAGCCTTGCTGAGAGAGAAAAAGCAGGTGGGTTTTTCGATGTTGCTTTTTGGCATAAATCACTGACTTATCTTATTGAGATTATGTAAACATGAAGATGGAGATACTTTGAACAGTTGGTGAAGACAAATAGAAATATCCTTAAGTTGCCTCTTACAGTGAATGAATTTATTGTGTCTCTGTTTTTCCACACAATCTAATAAACATTAAATAGTCATTGACGTGAGTTGTTTATAGACTAAATTGTGTTTTCTATTAGTTCTATATAGATCTTTTTTTATAAATTATGAAATTTTAGCTCTAAACTGGTGGTTCCCAATGTTTTTGCACTTGCGACCCTCGTATTCAAAAGCCTGAAACCCATGCTACCCTCTACCATTAGCTGCTTAATTTACATTTTATTTTCTGTTACGGAGAATGAAAGAAACACTGAAAAAAATACAAATAAAATAAAATATATAGGAGCATAAGAAATGTGATTGATGAGTTGAAATTAATTTTACTCAAAGCATTTCTGCCAAGGCTTTGTGACCCCCAGGGGTCACGACCCACCGGTTAGGAAACCCTGCTCTAAACCTTAAAACAATTTAAGGGGCATGTGCTGCTAAAAAAAAAATAGTTTCACCATTTCTTAAGAAAAGACTGTTTTTACATCACAGGCCTATTCACTGAGTTGCTAGACATGGCAAAGAAACAAAACAAAAAAATTTTTTTTCATCATTGTGGCAGTTATTATAGGTTTTTGTCACACATTTGTTGTTTCCCTATGACTTTTATGTTTTTTTTATCAATTCTTCTGAAAGTTGGTATGAAGCAGCTTAAGAAATGTACACATCTTTCTGTGAAAGGATTTGAAATTCATTAATTTTGCCTCTCTAGAATAACTTAATGATCGTTTATGTTTTTAATTTTCATTAATTTTTCTTTTTCAAACAGAAATAAAAGAAAAATAAGTAAAGATACTACAGTTTTATTCTTTACAAGTGTTTGTTATACAATGAAAAAGGAGCCTGGCAGCCTGTTCATACAAAATAAAAAAGTAGTCGAGTTTATTCTGCAGAAAAATAATTTTTGAGAAAATCTATGAAAAAATAGATTTTTTCCTCACTATGAGCATTAAAATCAAGACAAAAACATGCAGAGGAAGCTCTCCTCACTTTCTTTTTACATGCTGACACAATCATGTCTCATGTGCAGTGGATAAAGAAGCAAAATTAAAGGTTGTCAGCTTGATCCAAAAATTGAACATGTTGATGTTTATTTGCCTGCACATGCCCTTAAATCTAGAGTTATGCTTTGCTGTGCAAATGTTTATATGTTTTGTTTTGTGTTGTTTTTTTCCCATCCTTCTTATCACAAGTATGTTGATAATGTACTTTTCTTCAGGTAGAAGAAAGCTTACAGAATGAAATGGAAAAAGCCTTGGAAGAAAAAAACAAGGAACTTGAACAGCAATTACTAGATCAGAAACAGAAACTTGAAAAGGTTTGGATAAAATCTTGATTTGTTAGCTCTTCTCAGCTTTCATTCATCTCTCGTAAAAATTATAACACACAGAACCATTTTGTTGTCATTTCGGTCACATTTCTTTAGGTTGGAGGATGATCCATATTTGAAAGAGGTTTTAATTCATTACCAAAAGACTTTGCAGTGTACTGTTCTATAGCAATGCCAATCAGCCATGCGCAGCACTAGACAAAAATCCGCCTCGCCGTAGAGGCTACCCGAGCGCGATATATGGATCGAATTCGGGCGAAGGTGGTTCCCTTCTAAATTGAGCTACGGCATCATTTTATGACGTATCAGGATTAAATTTGGCATTCAATGAGAAGAGAGGTTTCCCGTTATTTTGGTGGTCAAAAGGATTCTCCGTGCCATATAGAAGTGTGAAAAAAAGCTGTGTTTTCACTTCAATGCAACTGCATTTGAAGACTATTGATACTACGCATTTCGTCTTATCACTAGTAAATCTTCCAACCTTTGTTCTTTCTAATGTTCACCGTTTTGTTACATTTTGTCCCCGTGTTTCACTGTAGACATTTACGAAACATAGTCACTCTC
>JBCEWB010716050.1:4849-17029 GCA_039654565.1 Peronia peronii | reverse complement strand
CTATCTATCTATCTATCTATCTATCTAATCTATCTAATCTATCTATCTATCTATCTATCTATCTATCTATCTATCTACCTACTTACCTACCTACCTATGTATCTATCTATCTATCTGTCTATCTATCTATCTATCTATCTGTCTGTCTGTCTGTCTGTCTGCCTGCCTGTCTGTCTGTCTGTCTATCTACTTACCTACTTATCTATCTATCTATCTATCTATCTATCTATCTATCTATCTATCTATCTATCTATCTATCTATCCCGTAGTCATGTGGACCGTTGGGGCGCCACAGATGATTTGGCAACAAGCATCCTCCAATCCTCTCGGTTTTCTGACGTCCTGATTTGAGCTTGCGTCTCTTGACCAAGGTCAAACGGTCTTTGTAGGGCCTAACGACTGGCCTTAATATGTTCTGAACTTCTTTGTTCGTGATATGATCTTTGTAGGAGATGCCCAGGAGTTTTCCAAAGCATCTCACCTCAGTGGACTGTATCCTCTAACATGGTTGACTAATATAGCAAAAAAAAAAAAAAAAAGGATAAAAATGCACGGGACTGGTGATAATTGTTGTCGGCTCTCGAGGTGGTGCGGAAACACACATAGGTGAATGCTCTATAATTTTAGCAGGGGTACAAACACCCTGCCGGGGATTTCCAGGTCTGTGCTTAGTCGAATATGAACTATTACTGTCCCTGAATCACCTAACAACACCAACAACAATATTCTAACTCCTAATGCTATCTATCCCTGTCAGCTCAACGCTTGTTTCCAGTCTGATTAAGTCATTCACAGTCAGATACGGTCAGTCAACTCACGTCAAAGAGCTGGTTAGAACAGACTTTAAAATCTTTGAATGAAACACTGATTAGAGCAATACTGCATATCAAAGAAAAAGCTAAGTCCTTAAAAGAAGGCCTACGGTGTCCGTCTCAGTCCTTCAACAAGATCTAATCAGCGCAAAACCTATACTGAGATGTTTGAAATTTTCCCTAAAACCTGGAGCATTCAGAGAGAAACAGAAATAAAGATGGCCAACAAGAAAGAACTGTTTCCACAATACGCTAGGTGATTAGCTCAGATCTGAATCACGCAAATGTCAGGACCGTGGTAAAGTTCTGATGACAATCGCTACTTTTGATATAGTCTGGCGGACATTCAGGACTGGATATCAACAAAGACAGAACAACGACAGGTTGTATGGCAGGACGTGGGGGGGGGGGGGGGGAGGGAGGATGGAGTGAGGAAAAAAGAAAGTACACGAGGAAGGAAGAAAGGGAGAAACGAGCAGACGAGAGAAATGGAAAAAATATAGATAGATCGATCGAGAAAGGAAGAAAGACAGAAAAGATGGCAGTGAAAAAAATATTTTTTAAAAAACTCTGCCAGGGGAAACAAAAGAAAAAAAATAAAGAAAAAAGGAAACAGACAATATAACAAAATGAGAACGGACACAAGAAAAACAGAAACATGAAAGAACGAAAGAAGAAAGAAAGAAAAAAGAAAGAACGACAGAAAAAAGAAAAGAGACAACAGAGAAAGAAAGAAAGAAAGAAAGAAAAAAAGAGAGAAAGAAAGAAAGAAAGAAAGACAAAGAAAGAAAGAAAGAACAAGACCTGGAGAAAGGTAAAACAACAGAAAGAAAGAATAAAAGAAAGACAGAAGAAACAAAAATAGAATTACATAGGGAAAAAGTTAAAGAAAGAAAGAAACAAACAAGGAAAGAGAGAAAGAAAGAAAGAAAGAAAGAAAGAAAGAAAGAAAGAAAGAAAGAAAGAAGTCTGGAAAACCCCGAGGGAGGGGTTCGTTGAAGCTCATGGCGGTGAGCAGAGCGGTTATTTTTGTGCCCAGCCATTGATCTGGCGACCTTTCAAACTTTCACCAAGATACCAAGACAGACCAGCTGTGAGATTGGCGGTCTGGCTCAGCCTTGCTTGCTTTGCTCTGCTAAGCCCAGCCATGGATCGGCCCAGATAATGGCAAATCTTGGATCGCAATGACTAGCCCCGCTCCCACAGCATTTCACAGATGACAGATAATGGAACAAGAATCCTCGGTTTTCTGTGCAACAGGCTGAAACGATACAGTTGCATTTTTTTTAATTGCTGTTTTTGTTTATTTGTTTGTTTGTTTTGTTTGAGTTTTTTTTTATTCACCCTCCCCCTCCCCACCCACCCACCCACCCAAATGGGAGGTAGAAGCAAAAGGAAGGTGAAAACATTTCAAAATTTTCACGCAGAAGAAAACATCGAAAGAATTTCCTTCCATTTAGGGGATCACCCATGTCACACTGATCTAGATATCACATATCGTCGCTGTCCGACCGCAAACCGTATAATTGCAAAGGGGATAACTTTCAAAAGAAGATCTAAATTTGTTTTGTGTTCGTCACCAGCTGTCCAGCAGCACGTCATGTCATATATGCCATACAGCCAAAGAAGCTGTTACCCATATTTCGATGATCCTGCTCATGTCACCACTGATCTGTATCTCATCTGTAATGATGATATTTTGGACATCAACAGAAGTTTAAACAAAGATTTCAGTTATCAGTGTGGTACAGAAGGCTAAAGGACCTTACTGAAATCTCCTCTAACTATAGTGGTTTTGAAAAGTATAATAGTGACAAATCAAAGAAGAAAGCTAGAGACATAGAGAGAGAGAGGAGCACAGGAGGAGAGAAAGAGAAACAGCAGGAAGAAGAGAAGATTTTGGTTTGGTTTGGGTTAGGTCGGGGTTTAACGGGGCATCGACACGATCACGGCTATTTTGCACCCTAGCACAGCTGAATACCTTTACGAATTAGATAAGTTTATCAAAAAGAGATATATAAACTGGGTTACTAAATACTGGAAATTTTTAAAAAAGGATGTGTCTAAACATCCGTTTTACCGTGCGGCTTCCCGCATGCTCACGATGTTTTTTTTTTTTTTTTTAATACATGCACAAGTTCACTTTGATGGTTTAACTTTTAGAAAAGCACTGTTCACTATGTTTCTTGAGTACACGTTCAATTTGATGGTTTAACATTTAGAAAAGTAGTGTTCATAATGTTTCTTGAGCACACGTTCACTTTCATGGTTCAGCTTGCAGAAAGGTGTTCACATTGTTTCTTGAATACACGTTTACTTCGATGTTTATTCAAAAGTAGACAACATCGTATGAGAATCTCAGGATGATTTGTGGTCTCGTATTCTAAAAAGATTATTTAGTGAACTACCTGAGAGGTGGGTTTCTGTGGGCGAGAAGAACGGGATTGAAGACCAGATGGAGGATGACGGAGAGAAAGATGAGGACAAGGCGGAGAAGGAATGACGAAGAAGAGGAAGAGATAAAGGGTGAAGAGGAAGACAAGAGGAGAAAATGAGGAACAAAAATGATAAGCACAAAAGAAAATAAAAACGAGAGGACGAAATTAAAGGAGAATACAGAGAGGGGAGGGTGGAAGGAGGTACAAAACCGAGGAACTTTTATTCAAACAAGAAAAGAAGATGTGGTGCAAGGAGGACGAAAATAAACAAGGATAACGAGAGACAAGGAAAGGGGGGGGGGGTGGGAATTTGGAGGGGAATAGTGGGGAAAGGGGATAAGAAGAAGATGATGAAGAAGAAAAATAGACGCATTAATTCCCCCTGACCGGAAAGCATCGTTTATCTCCCCTGGCCAATTTCCGGCACGGCTCCATGTTATTGCCTGTTGGCGCAAAAGTATTGTGGGCCTTGGAAACTCGTCTTGGTGGACACAATACGAATCAAATATCAAGACGTCAGTAATGTTTATGAGCCAGTGAGCTACCATCGGGAACCGCTGCGATTGAGCTACAACAAAGGCTATATTTAATAACCTATTCTATCGTCGAAATATTTTGATTGCTGCTGCTAATATTTATGTTGTTCTTATAAGATTGTCCTTGACGTTGGTGTTTTGTCTTTAAGTATTTTTCTGTATGTTCCTATTAATTTACGAATAGCGAACAAATAACCGCAGGATCTCAAGAAAACAAAAACTAGCAAGATCAGCGTGGGTACCTTTTCTACTCTTACCTGCAGACAGTTTGTCTCTCAGAAATAGAAAGATATGAAGGGATGTGAGTAATTAAAGCCATGCCGGTGGACGATTTCTTTTTATTTTTTGTTTTTTGTTTTTTTTTTCTCCTTAGGCCTTCATTTCTGCCTTGGTAGGTCGTTTTTGTTAACACTGGTTTGAAATACACACTTGACTATATCACAACAGTGGTATTTGTGCTGTTATTAAGTTCGTGTGGTGTTAGAGCATTAGCTATCTGATGGTGTACTTTTTATCATATTCTCTTTTTTTTTTTTTTTTTTTCAAAAGTATGATGACAGGAAAACTCAACATGGCAAACGGCTGAACTTGCCTTAACAGCAATATAGACTCATACACTGACAAGCACATTCTCCTATTTATTTTACCCGCACACGGGCTGAGATTAAAAGTATACATGTGAACAGTATCTCCTCCATATAATGCAGATACGCCAGCAAAAATATTAAACCATATGAAGATCCGGGAACAAGATTAACAGCAGCCCTTCAGTTCTATAAACAAAACCCTTCAACACAAGCCAGACAAAGTATTGGCCATGTTACAACAACTGAGGAAACAAAAAAAAAACGCCAATGAAAAGGGGACAAGAGCGCCGGGAGTCAGGGAAACAAAGAGGATGATCCCGCTGCTCCATGGAGAACACAGAGGAGCATACTATTACAATATGCAGCAGAGGCTGATCACGTCAAAGACATCCCCTTTAGGAGAACAAAGACCGCCGAGGCCGGACAACTCAGCATACGACGCTCCAACAAGACAGGGTTGTCCATCCCTTTCCTCCCAAGTTATGTATACAATTGCTATCCGGTGGTCAAGCTAATTTTAGGGCCTACTGCTACCAAGTTTTATTAATATTGTAAGTAAATGTTCCAATGTACTCGAATAAAACATATGTGTCACTTTCATTCTTTTTCTAACCTTGACCTTAAATAATATAACCCTAATCATAACTCTCCTGGTGCCTGATGTGCAACTTCTCTCTTCTGGAGTCTAGAATCTAGATCTAGAGTCTACAATGTCTAATCTAATGCTCCCAGTCAAATCAAAACAATGCAGTTTGATTGGTCGAAAAGGAAAACCTGGTAGCTATAGACCATCTGGTCGCAATAACCAATGCGTTTACAAAATGCGTCTTCAGACTTTATACTCAAAACACTCCCGAATCCACGAGAACAGAACTTCCAAATTTCAACTCTTAAAGTGTCTTTGCCTTTTTTCTTTCGTTCTTTTTTTTTTCTTTGCCAGCGTTTCTATAGTGGTGTTTTATTCATGTTCACAAAATGCCAATTTAGACCTGAATAAGACTGTAAAAAATGAAGTGCTACAGATGACTTCTGTGCTAGATGTACAATTGGGAAGTAATTCAGTAGCCACAACGTATAATGAGCACGGATAGGTCGGTCCCTTGATATTTCTGACCATGCTGACAGCCGAACTGCAGCAGAAAACACAAGGCCTGGACATGAGATGTTACCGAAACGTCTCCGGCATCTCATGCTTGTACCATATTACAAAAGGGGGCAGGTCCAAAAAAACATCACTGAGTAAATGGCCCCCAAGAAAACGTTCGTGCAATTGTGATAAAAAGGAAATTAAGATAGTATGGCCATGTAACAAGATCCAGTGGTCATGCTAAACACCTGTGCTAAACGAAACAGCAGATGGGAAGCCAAAAAAAAGGTGGTCAAGAGAAAAGATGGACCCACAACGGGCAGGACTGGACAACCACTTGCAGAGATTCAGGCAACGGATGGAGAGGATCAGTGCATAACTCCTCATGAGGTACCCGATGACCCAGATAGAGTTGAGGGCTTAGAAGCAAAAGACTTCTATGGTTTAACAAGAAAGATAACATTCATTAAAAATAAAATAGTGGGACGACAACACACTTTACGGGATAACAACTCCAATAATTTAAGTCATATTAATAATAAAATCCTTACCACCACCCCCCCAACCCCACCCCAACGATTTTGGTTCTGCAACTAGCTCGACATGTAGTATATGCGATCCATTGTTGAAAATTTCAAAGTTCTATCGTACTGTATTCTTGTTCACCTCTTTTTGGACTTTCACTGACATTTACACCATAATAATTATTGCCCCCTCTTTCCTTATTTCAGGGAAGGGAGGAGTGGGACGCTGACAATGGTGTAGTTATTACTGTAATTTTGGTTGGCGTTGTTGCTGAAGGACAGAAATGGCAACAATCAATACATGGGCATTTTCTTTACGAGCTCTGAGTAAACGTTGTTGTTTTTGTGTACAGCATGTAATGATAGGCATTACGTTCTAAAGAAAAACAGAACCACCTCTTCATTGTTGTTGTTTTCGCTGTTCAAATTTGTAATCTTGGATCGTGCAAAGAGCTAATAATAAAACAAAATAAAAATAAATAAATAACAACAACAAATACAAGTTTTATGTGGGCGGCATTAGGTAAATATTGTTGAGGGAGAGCTGAAAGCATTCGATATTCAATACTGAAGTGCCTGTTGTCTGTTTTCTTTTCTAGGTTTCATTACAATCGTAGCTCTCGATTCGATTTTCTTTCCGTCTCCATTTAGACAGACTATAGTCTGTACCTTGTTTCAACTAGGAAGACGGAGACTCTCTGAGCAGATAGAAAGTTGGAAGAGGGAGAGAGAATTATCTCGTTTGGTGGATAGAACGATCTAGTTCTACCTGATAGAACAATCTAGTTTTGTCTGATAAGATTATCTAGTTCTGTCTGATAGAATGATCTAGTTCTGCTTGCTACAATGATCTAGTTCCGCCTAATAGAATGACCTAGTTCTATTGAAAGAATGATCTAGATCCACTTGATTTTCAGAAGTTCGCCGTGAGGGTTCTGATGGTGAGTGAGTTCTATAGCCTAGTGTTCGCATGCCGTAACACGTTCCTGGGATTTGTCGGATTCATAAGTGCAAACACAGGGATCATGCAGTAATAATATTTCTCTTCGCATGGGCATCCCCTATGATGTATCAGTACGGTTTCAAAGAGTCACAATCTGGTCTGTGCAATGCAAACGGTAAAGATAAATAAAAATCGAATATTTACAAATATTACACGACACTGGGCAGATTAATTTCTCATCTCAATGGTTTGTATCAAATCTTTGAAGCATTATTTAGTTGACCTCTCTCAAAATTTCGGAGTACTGTAAATGTTGTATTACAGTCGAAACGTTCCTACGAGTAAAATTCAGATACCCGGACAAGAGCATCAACGAAGCGGCCTGAGACACGATAAGTCAGAACAAGTCGTGACCCTTGCAAATTTCTGGTCATCGTGAGAAGTGGACGGCTATGTTTTATGACCAAAGGTCTAGCCACGATATTACTGCAGGGTATTTGTAAAAATAACAAAGAGTAAGAGACGCCAGACGAAGAAATGTGAGAGCTAACTTTGCCACGGCCCAAACCCTGATCAGAGACCCCAGCAGAGATGGAGGAAGTTGTCAAGACATGCCTCCTCAGTTGCTGTCGTTCTCCGATGATCATGCATGTTACAGGACCTGTCTGTCAAAAGTGACATCACCATCAAAGAATGTGCTCTACTAGTGTCAATATCCAGAAATGGCTGACGTCCAGATAGGTTTTCGGTAATGTTCCTTGGCAATGTCTCACAAATATCTCACCATATTCCACAGAGATAGAGATTTGAATTATTTTGTTGCTGTTTTTTTTTTAATGCTGTCAAACTGACTGTCATGGCAATTTTTATTATTATTATTAATTACTTATTATTATTATTATTATTAATTGGTTATTATTATTATTATTATAAAGAGACTGACATTTCTATTATTCATTTTCACTGAGTATCGAATGTAATGGCGATTCAGAGCTGCCATAGCGCGGTGTAAATTTTGATGCACTTGAGTTGTTGGGCAAGGCATCTGTAGACCACATATATAAAAACTAGAGACTAGGAAGATCCTACGAGTTCACCAGGAAAGCCAAAGATTCTGATGACGCGGCATACTAAATGTTGATGACACTGAAAAAATAAGAGTTATTTATTTTATAGATATCTGTTATTAGATGTCGCAAACCAATCATAAAATACACAATATACGAAGTTGAGCGGATCTTTGAAGTGGAACAGATTTTCTAGCAATAGAAAACATCCCTGTTTCATACATGAAGGGATGAGCCTTGATAAGAAAACATGTACATAAACATCAAACATGTTGAAAGAAAAATATCAGTGTAATCCCCAATACTTGCTTTTATGTGGCAAAGTCTCCATTTTGAAGTTCAGTGTGAGCAGGAGATGTCGGAATCTTAAATGTCCGCCAAATCCACATTATTTCATGCTAACAGTTCTGACTGACTGCTAAGTGGTCAGAAGAAGCAGTGCCTATACGTCTTTTATAAAGGCAGCTAATATATAAGTATATTCTGTAAATTTCGCAATACTACACAATGCCCCGGAAAAACGTCAAAACGCCGTCATATTTAGAACAACTGGACCAATTCTGGAAATCAACAATATTTAGATGATCTTTGTGGCGATTCAGTCGTGCATTAAAGTTACCTATCTATTTTAGAAGAAATTTCATTCAGCAGATTATTGTCGATTTATTTGGTCGTTCTGTATGTCATAATGGAGCACTTGCAACGTTCTGCTAAGTGCACAATTATCTTTGCTCAGTGTCACTTCTAATCACAATGCAACAAAATACATACCGTGAAATGGAAGAGTCCAGGATCGTTACATTACGTTTGATATACCATTGCTGAGTCTAATGTGGAGCGGGGCTCAGAAGACCATACTTTTTCTCTTTTTATTATTCAAAGAATTATCGTGTACCGCTTACTAATCGCAGAGGATTTCACAAGAAAACCACAACAAGAAAACAGACGCACTGACTGCTTTCTGGACTAAGCCACGACTTCAACGACTATCCAAAATAGAAACAACAGAGAATTAATAGACCTTCAAAGAGGACACGTAAAATGTATAAACTTCATTAAAAAAAAAATAAAGAAAAAAAAGATTGCCCTGCGATCGGATGAACTCTTTCCCTCCTCTTCTCTCTCTCTCTTTCTCTTTCTCTCTCTTTCCATCACCCCTCCTCCCTAAAAGACAGCATTCGCTTCCGTTTCGGAAGATAATTTTTTTTCGTAGATAAGCTTCATCATTACTAAAAATATAAATTACAAAAAGCCCAGTACATAAGTGATGCCATCGCGAGTATGGACAAAAATAACGATTCCCAGAATGGCCATCAGCAAAGCCGATTGCCCCGCAATGCTGGGTTGGTCGCTGGCCATACAGAAATAGCCATCGCCTGATACTCTGGGAAAATTTGAGTCACGACCCTACCTACTTTCCTCGTCCATTTAGCGGACATACAGGACAGTGTATTGGTGGATTAGGAAAGACTCGTAAATTGGATTATACCGAATAACCAGCCGCTTGCATAAATTCCGCTGTGACAGCACTATCTTTCACACGATGTGACGCCACATACTACACAGGATTCTGGTTCTCCTCAATTCGTCTCATCTCGTTCATGTTATCAATTCCTGTCAGACCTTCCCTATGAGACCACATAATATTCTTGTCCGTTGCATATGTACTAAGACCTAGTGAGCCTGTCCTCAGTCCTTCCTCGTTGTTATTTGTAAGTATATGTTCCTAGAGTTTCTAATTAAGAAAAAAATAATCTTTAAAAAAAAATGAGGCTTAACGATTTCAAAGTAGCGTATTCAACTGAAATCTGTCAGTTCTTGATTCCGAAGGTGGCGAATGTTTTCTTATTCAACATTTTTGACCCTTAAGCATTTAGACTCTAAAGACTATCTGATCCTGAATGGGTTCTAAAATATAAAACAGAGAAAAAAGTACAAAATCGGATGTATCTAATTATTTTCCAAAATAAAATGGTAATACTGGAAGAGAAGCAGTATATAAATTGCGTATTACATTCTTGGACGAAAGTAGTATTGAACAGTTTAAAAAAAAAAGAAGAAATATTAAGAGTGTAATGCGTTTCGAAGAAATAAGGAATGTAGTCAATGTACAAGGCACAAATTCCTCTCCGAGATAGCCGTTCGCAGGTGGCTGAAAGTCGAAACGAGAATCTAACGTTAAGTTAGGCTATTCCTCGCTAAGGGAAACACTACCTCCAGTTTTCTTCTATACTGTAGAAGACGCATATTGAAGTGTTAGTGTAAATACAGGAAAGCCGTGCCTTGCAGGCAGACCATATATTTTCCACTATCAGTTCCCCTTTCATCTGTTCGGCCAAAAGTTCTGAAAGCCCGGCAGATCAAAAAGCTTGAGTGAATTCCAGTTTTCAACAGATGCTTAGAGTTCTTGGTATTGATCTGGAACTGAGTTTGAAATGAAATGGCATTGACACAGCCTATGAAATATGCATTGAAAACGTCTTTATATAGGACTGTGGTCTAAAATAGCTAACGGAGGAAACTCAACAGAATTAACGTAATGAAAATACTATTATGTCTTTGACATTTCTATGAATACTTCATCAAAACAAAACTGCCCATCAAGATGTCTGGAGGGTTTAAATTGACATGTTTGATGGCTACACTGAGCTGGGATTGGATGAAAAAAAGTGGATTTACTGGCTTTCATATATTAACAATACAAAAGGGCAAGCACAATCATTATATTCAAAGACCCCCTGTTTCCCCTCCACTCCTTTAAACCTCCTGTTTTGATAACAAAATGCCAGATGAACATATCACAACTAAAGTAGTTTCTACTACACGATCTTGTTCTATAAATGAAAATTTATTTATAACATTTCATCCTTGCTCAGCAACATCAACATTCAATCGACAGGAGTATGAACTCCGCCAACATCAAAGGTGTATGTTGATCGCCGGCATAGCAGAAAGGCAGCCAACGTCAGAAAGAAGTGCCGTATTTTTCTATCCACGGGCTCATGCCATTGATCGACATGAGAACAAGAGCTTACGATGGACAAGGATCTGCTACTGCACTTCTGAGCAGACAAATTAATGTGCGGTTGTTCCGGCCGACCATGTCAGAAGCGCATTTTGGAAATCCTTGCTGTCCCGCCCATGTAGTGTTCCTGTCTTGGAAGCTTTTAACAGTGAATGCACTTTGAGCTGATTATGGAGGCCGACAACACAATCGAAGACGCATTCACTCCAACAACCATTCGTCTGGAATAAAACGACAATTTAACTAGTTTGACCACTCACACGACTGTCGACTCAGCCGAAAATGTTTACTTCAGTAGGACGCTTGGTTTTTGAGTCAGACATCGACTTAAGACGACTGAGAAAGAACTTGTAGGGAAACACTGATTTGTAAAGCCACCTATATAGCTGTACAATTCGTGCGCAAAGACTGCTCATTTATTTGGCGATATCCTCCATCCTCCATCAATCTTCCTCTTAAAAAGAGAATACAAATAGAAACTAAATCTCTTATCGTTAATATGTATCGATTAGAAATTCGCAAACATATAGAATTTCGACATAGCAAGATAAATTAAATCTCTTTGTGATTTGTAGCATACAGAAGTCTATGCCCTATCGAATTCTTCTACAAACAATTAATTAATAGTATGGCGTATTCATTCTCTTCATGAAGTTCGCTGGTCTAAACAAATGCCAAACAGTCCTAATAAAAAAAAAATAATAATAATAATAAAACGGCCACCATGCTAGCTTGGTCAAAGTTTGTCTCTGAAAGACAGAGTGCTATCAAATGAGGGCAAAAATAGCTCTGTGTTTCAATGAATCCTCTTGAGCCTATTTCATGTCATAGGAGCTGAGCTTGTGATCCGACATCAGTGTAACAGCTACCAGTGAGCTGTGTGACTGACAAGATGTCTCCAATCAATAGTGTAACAAATCCCTTTCTTCAGGAAGAACAATACTGATTGCATCCACCCAAATGTTGTCATCTACGCCAGTGCAGCGAGTTCAATGATGACTGAGACTTCAGAGTAGTCACACTAATTTAATAGTTTAACTATATATTATTATTATTATAATTATTATTATTATTATTATTGTTATTATTATTATTATTATTATAAATGTACTATTATTATTTCAATTATTACATAAATTACAATTATTATTATTATTATTA
>JBCEWB010715941.1:0-17029 GCA_039654565.1 Peronia peronii | reverse complement strand
ACAATGATGACAGAAATCTATAATATTTTGTTGAAAAGTAAATTTTGTATCATTGATTTCCCTTATTTTAGCAAAACATAAGTATTGCTACTTTGTGCATCAAAAGAAGAATTAATGTTTCTTTGCTATGGCTGTTTTTTTTTATTGATTGTATAATCACTGTTATGTACAAGTCAATTTATCCTTTCTTGATTCTTGGTTACACCTGGACTTAGGATTTGAGTCAAGATTGTCAAATCAAAACAATTTGAGAATTGTGCTAAACCATTACACAGCTCCTAGATCTAGATCTAACTATTAAGGGGGATACTAGGGTTTATATATTGAATTTTGTCTTTGACATTATCAAATGAGGACACTGGCATGTCACAAAAGTACGTTTTTTTTTTTCTTCCATTATCACTCCTAACACATTCATAAGAGCAGAAAATGATATTCAAGTTCAATTCACATCAAAATTTTCACTAAAAGTAAAACTAACATCATGAAAACGTTTCTGATCACCTTTAAAAATGAAATTCTATGACTGGTACATAACAGTTGTCTTGTACATAACTTGACGACACTCGCCATGTCATCAATTTTGTGTCAGAATGATCCCTAGATCTACAAAAACGTAAACAAAGACATGCCAGTATCACACTCACTGGAAGTATTTTCCAATTAAATCATAATATAGCAGAGAAAATGTGTTAAAAACTGTAAAAGGCTAAAAAAAAAAAATGTCTTGTACATAACTTCAAACCCTGGAGACTTGTATGTAACATGACAACAACAGTTGACAACACACACAACTTACGCTTTGGTCTGTCGGCTGTGCCCTCTTTGGCGAAAACGAAAGCGGAAACGGATAGAAGCAATCAATGGTCATCATTTCCGGTGGTCAAGTTGAGCCATTTATTAAAAACTAGGAATGAGCACAAGTTTCTTGTACGTCACAAAATGACGACGCTTTGTGACTAAAAATGGATACCGATGAAAGTCATCGAAGCGCCGATCAATTTCACTTTTCATCGCATATCTCTAGTTGAAAGTGAATGACCTACCTTTTTAATTGGTAAGATTGCTAATAACATCAGTTGTAAAGGGTAAAATTGATTTTTTATGAGTATGACGCAAATGACGACACGGCGAACGTACAAGTCACTCAACTTTTAAGTCATTTAAGTCAAAAAATGCGTGAAACTTCATAAAATTCTATTCATTTTATGAAAATTCACTATATTCTCAAGAGAAAATTGTGACTTAAAATCCATGTTTATTGGGGTTGGTTTAATCTTAAATACAGTCTGCCTGGAATGAACCTCAAGTTTTTCCTTAAAAAACTTGAAATTTTGTGCAATTAACTCATTTACAAGACAAAGAGATCAACACATCCTACAAAACAGCTCATGCTGATTTCTTATCCATTTTGCCATACACATGCAGAGTTTGAAATTTAAATGATGAAAATTAATACTTTGCCAGAGATTTCAATTAGTGATATAGTATTTTCCCCACGTTTTGGCAAATGGTCTTGAATATATTCTTGGACCTCTTCAGAGTGAACTTTTAAATTTCACTCCCGTCTTTTGAAGATAATATACCATGAACCAGAATATGGATCATTTAGAGATGAAAGGAAAAAAAAGGAAAATACACATGTCTTAGCAAAAATAAAAAAAGAAAACCCTGTATTTTTTCTGGAATAAAATGAAATGTAATAGAGAAAGTTGAGGAATTAACACTTTTGAAAGTGGCTCTTTAGCTTTCGTTGTAATGCGCTTTTTAAAATAAGAAATGCCAACAAGTGAGCTTCAATTTGTAAATGGGAAGATCACATTGGGGAGCAGAAAAGATTTATGTACGCTTGTTATCATCATTTTTCAAAAGAATTGTGCTCTTTGTCTCATCCTGACAGGTTGGATAACAATTTAGAAAAACGCACTGAGGAGACCTTACATCTTCCTCATCTGTACAAGTACTACACAGAACTGTGTCAGGGAGACGAATCTGACATTTGTGATGTCCCAGAATTTAATAGAGTGAGTTGTGATTTGTTATCCAGCAAGAGTTGTCTTGGTTTCTGCAATCTTTTCCTTGCGAATTGTGATATTTCAACTCTGGCTTGATTTTTTGTGATAGCAAAGCAAGTTTTGTTTATTTATTGTAAGCAATCAAGCCTATCAGAGATGAGACTGAATGAGTAACATCTTATAACCATAAGCTGCAGTGCGAGCTAAGTCTGTGTCATTGAGCTGGGTTTTGTTTTGTTACTAGGCCCGGTTTTTGCTGTTCTTTGAAACAAACTCATTAAATAATCAGAGAGATGTGCTGTCAGATATGCTGTCTTATCACCAAATTGTTATCAGCTATTACATTGGAAGTTTATATCAACTGTAAGACCAGTTCTAATGGATTCAGTTAACTGCTATGAACAGAAGAAAATACAAAGGTATGTATGTGAGATCTCAGATGACAGAATTCTAGGATAAACATTTTGCATTTAGCTTGTCATATATAGATGTACTATTTTTCCATATTTGTCTCCCTATGATTCTAGGTAAATGTGCATCGCAAAGTGGAAAAGTATATTTGCACTGAAATGATAATGTGTTTGATTCATGTTGACTGAACAAGTTTCCTCTGCAGATTGTTTCATAGTATGATCATATCAGTCAGTAGAAATGAAACAGAGTATTTATTTTGTTTCTCTTGCACAGATGGTGCGGGAGAAGTTTGGGAAAAGCTTTGGAGTCATGATCATATCAGTCAGTAGAAATGAAACAGAGTATTTATTTTGTTTCTCTTGCACAGATGGTGCGGGAGAAGTTTGGGAAAAGCTTTGGAGTCAAACCCACATCTGTGTACAAGAGCCTTATCAAGGAACGCAAACTTGGGCAAAAGAAAAAGGCGGGCATTAAACTGAAAGCAGTTGTGCATGAGGCCATCAACCATTTTGGCAATCCAGTATCCTTTAGAGTGACTGAATTCCGATTTGAATCTATAATTTCATGCATACGTGATTTTCATGTGCATTTTGAACCATGATGATCGAATGACTTTTTAATATGTAGGTAGAATCTGTGATCATAAGCTGATATGGATTAGAAGATGCTGAATCCGTGATGACATTACTTTAACCATGGATCTTTTTATGGACTCTGTAAATGGAAATCAGTCTGACCTAGAACTCGTACTTTCATTTCGATCATTGGATGAGAAATTGTCCTCATATCCTCTAATTCGTCTTAAGCAAATTTGTTATTATGTGCTCCTACATGAAAGAGAATGAGCTTGAAGGGTTATTTAGTCATGTGTTTACCATAGCAAAAATTTATGCTAAATGTCAGTTATTAGTGTTAGTGAAACAGAGATCTAACAGTGATGAAATTGGTCATTTGTCTTAACTCTTTGTTAGTGGAATGGCATACGCTTCTTTGGCCTGAAGACATACATTGGAACCAAATACCCGGCATTGCAGATTGACTTAAGGCCCAAAATTTTGAAGAGAGCCTTAGAAATGGGCGTTCAGTATGGGCAGATTGAACTGGTGAGATGTCATGTCATTGTTTGTGTTTTGTGCTTAGCAGCACAGGCGTGATACACAGTTGTCCCTTGTCATGGAATTTCTCTTTCACAGTTTGATGTAACTGAAAACATTTTGTTTGTAAAACAATGTCATTGGCAAACTATGGTTCTTATCTCCAACAAAAATATTTTTTACCCTAACTACAATTTTCATGAATTTTGCAATGTTCATATTATTGAATTCTGACTTAACTGGCTCATTCTCTGTCCTTTTCTTAAATGTTCAAACTGCTAATTTGTGACTTATCACGACGGTTTGGTCCATAAGGTAGACCGGGGGGTTTCGAGCAAATGGGGCAGAAAGGTCAAGAGGAGGTCAAATGGTCGAATTTTGGATTTTTGCACCAGCATATTCTTTAAGTATCACTGCATCATGTAAACATATCAAAACATGGAATTAAACTCAAAAACTAGACAAAAACCACTTTTAAAAATGTAGGGTCCGTTGCTAAGGAGATATAACACAAAACTTTGAAAGCGAATTTCTCAGAATTTTGATTTCTTGCAACAACTGTGTGCAGTAGCTTTAGAAGCTCATAACTCCTTCAAGTAACGTCATTGAGCAGTGAAACTGGTGTCAAAGGATAGCTGAGAGATCAGTCTTTCACACTGTATCAATAACTCAGTTTGCCCAAAATGCACCTTGTGGACCGAACCGTCATGATGCATCACATTTATGTAAAGGTCAGTCCACGACTCAACATTTATTTTCAGAATCAAATAGAATTCTATTCTACTGACAGGTCAAGCAATTTTCTTTGTAGTTTTCTTTTCACTGGAGATTATGAGATCTTCATCTTGCAACTAACAAGGAAATAGTTTTAAATGTAGCAGCTCTTGCGATCTTGCCAATGATCATGACCAAGAATAAGTTAGCCATGTTTGAGAGGATGCCAACAAACAAACAGTCAGATTCCCTCAATGTTCCTTGCTCATTGACAGGTGAAAGGAATTGGCATGGCAGGATTCTATCGGCTGCCAGGAGGAGAACCACCTCCACCGCCAAAGCCCAAAGTGAAAGCTAAGAAAGTGAGTATACATCCAAAATGATAATGCAGTATAACTGCAAAATGAGATAAATGCAATTTTCTCATTCTGCGGAAAACAATTGTTTTTGTTTTTTCCAAATAAACCTGTTTTGTTCAACATATGAAACTCTAATAGTCTGTTACCATTGGACATATTGTATTTATGAAGTATTTTCTAATCTGGTCATATAATTCATATGTCTTGCGCCCAGAGCAAATGAATCAGAAGTTTGCTCCGGGCGATCGCGAGCCATTTTTAAATATTTTCCGACTCAGATACCAAATTTTTTTTCGTTTTATGGAAAACAAATACAAAATTTTGGTATCTCAGCCAGAAAATAGTTTAAACCGGCCATAACTTAAAATCTTCCGGCGCGACTTCTGATTCATCAGCCCTGGGTGCGAGACATAAAGAAGCATCATCTTATTTACCTATCTACAACATTTTAGAATTGGCACTTCTGGTGTTTTCTTTCCAGAACATTTACATGTATTGTGCTAGTTTATCAAAGTCCTAACAAACTTACTGCTATTGTTCTTTAGATTATACACCAGATAACCTTGATAAGTGAGTGAAAATATGCATAAATATGAAGTCCATAAAGAAAAAAAAAAAGGACTTCCTGAAGAAATGAAATCCTGTCTTTCAAGAGATTAACTTAGTTTTTGAAGGAATTAGATATAGATCTAGTAAGATATCGTCATTATGCCAATAGTGATTTAAAAAAAAAAGAGTCATTTTCTGCATTTTTGAGATAATGAGGAAGAAAAACATTTATAGCACAAGTTATTTGATGAGTTACGCCATTATGACTTTATTGAATGAAATCATAATTTTGCTGGCCCATTTCTTTTTTAATGACATTATTTCGTAGCTCTTTGATAGCTCAGGAATGCCATGAGACATCAGCTGCATTTTGAGATTTTGGTCTTATTCCATTACAGTTGAGCAGTGGGAATATGTACTTTGCTAAAAGTATGAACTGACTTTTCTCATTTATAAATTTGTAGTAGTCATGATGTTTTTGTTTACGCTGTAGGGAGGTGATGAAGAGATAAAGGCAGAGGAAGGTGAAGAGAAAAAGACTGGAGAAGAAGGGAAAGGAAAAGGAGAAAAGACTGAAGAATCTGCGGAGAACGGAGAGAAGAAAGAAGCAGAGGGAGAACAGAAGAAAAAAAAGAAACACAAAAGTAAGTTTTTTCATACCTGGAGTATATGTATTTGTTTATGGCATTGCAATTTCACTACATTATCAGATCTATAAAAAGAATGGTTTGCTAAATAGGCCCACTAATCAAAATCCATGTAATATTTATCATCATCTTTCTCACGAAGTAAATATAATAGCATTCAATTTCCACATCAATAAATGAGTCCAGTGCCAAACTTTTTCATATTCAGAGTGTTAGGCATCAGTAGAAAATGACGTGAATTACTTTATTTCGTGAAAAATTACTTAGTTACAATTTTTCTCGGTCATTTTTTTTTAAACATTTGATCCTATGATTAACATAAATCCAGTTTTCTCAATTGAGCTCCATATTTTACATGACTCATGTCATGTAGTCAGGTGACAGATCGGATATTTTTTTATTTTCCAGTCTTCCTAGGCAAACATGGGCTTCAGTTACTCTTTACCATGTCAGTATTAAGATAACAACATAGTCCTACACTTGCAATAAGACAAGGGATGCATGAGGTTTTATAACAATACCAGTAAATTGTACTGTATTCATCGTATTTTATAACAACACCGGTAAATTGTGCTGCAAGTGCTAGGAACCCTTGTGTGTTTTGCAAGATGTAAAAGAGATTTACATAGAATGTCTACCTCCCAGAAATTCTTAAATAAAGTCACACATTTATACAAGCCTTTCACAGTTTATATTGACTGTTATTAGTTAAAACAGCTTTCCTGTTTAGCTGATGTCACTGTATTGAAGTAAGATTTAGGAAATGCTGAATTAAATTTTTTTTGAATGGATACTTGGCTTTTGTACTTTTTCTCATCAAATGTTCCGCCAGTTTTTGTATAAGAAAAAAGCAAGGTATGATATACATACTTCATCATGGGTATTATGTTTTGCGAGTCATAAACCACAACCTCGTTGTTTTGCTTTTTATTCTTTATGCCTTTTCTGAAAGGAACCTATTAGTATTAATACATTTTTCTAGTTCTCTTCTAACACACATGCTGAAATGAAATGAATAGAATGAGTGAATCTGAATAATCAATAGTGATGAATTATTTTGAAGTTTTCCATTTACTCCACAGAAAAGGGGAAAGTAGTTTACTCAAAGATGCATCATGGTAGTCCAATGAAGATAGAAGATACATTTCCATTAGCCATCACTTACCAGTCAGCTCCAAAAGCCGCTGGCGTACCCAGAATCCGACGCTACATACAGGAGAAATATGGGGAGATCGTGTCAGATGCCAGGTGAGTCCAGGCAGATACAGAATAATTCCATTTGTCTCGATAGATCAACATGATTTATGATTTATATGATGTATTTTTTATTGCCCTGACAAAGAACCAAGGGCTGGGAGGTTTGGCTAAAGATATCAATTTATTTAATATCGTTCTTCATATTGTTTTTGTCTTTTTTGGGGTGTTTTTGATTGGTTGCCAGTAGACAGTCTTAGATTTCAAGACATTTTTATAAAATGATTTATATGTCACGATAGACTGTAGGCTAGTGTTAATTTTCATTCTAAGAATCTCATTTGGATATAAAATCTATAAAAGTTATGTTAGATTTCTTTTCTCCTTCTGTCAGTCCATCCTTGACATCTGTGCATTTTACTCCTTTACTACTCAAAAGTGGAAATTCATACAGAATGTATCTACACTTATTCTTTGTACCTCACCAATTCTTATTAAAATATGGACAGATGATCGTAGGGGAGTGAAAAATTTTGCAGACCACACATAGTGAAAGTTCAGCACTTTTTTGACAAAAGTGAATGTTTGAAATCAGTATGTTAAAGTAGATTCAGATCATTCACATTGTCTATTTTTTCTCGTCTGTGTGAAGATGGCGGAAAGCTATTGAAAATGGCACTGAGAGGAACTACTGGGAACATGTGTCTGGCTCTGGAATCACAGGAAAACTGCATCTTCTCATGGATGATTTTAACCCTAGTTGTAAGAATTTATCTAATCCATCTTTTTTTTTTTTTTTTTTTGTTTTGATGGTATATTTAATGACACATGAAACTTGGGCTTTACTTGATTATTATTACTTCCGTTTTATATACGTCGTTCAACCACCTGGAGGTGCTTATCTCGTATTATTATTACTGTATAAAGAGAAATAATATTGTTTTGAGATTTATGACCATATTTGACAAAACAAAGTAAAGGGACAAAACTTCACATGGATTGATGGTGCTGCTCAGTTAAGTTATACTTACTTGTTGTTCCTGGTAGTACAATAATGTAGAATTTGTGATAAAATTGTGGCTTTTGATAACTATTTAGTCACATTTACTTGAGATTTTGAATATATAACTCCCAACTTTACCATTTCTGAATTCCAGCTGACCAAATTGAAGACATGATCTGTGCTGCCATCATTGCCTGTCACGAGCCAAAGGCAGCATCCTCCAATCAGATCAAGAAGTACGTGTCTCAATACCACCCAGAGTTCAAGGTGGAGGAACGCCCGGACAAGTTCAAGAAAGCGCTTCAAAGAGCACTGGCCAAGAACATGATCCTGTAAGTAGTCACATGAGATGAAAGTTAACCACGTCTCGTTCCCAAAAGGAAAAAGTATTGTACTCCATAGAAAAATACCAGCCAACGATGCTGCACGCTGAAAATAGAGAAAAAAGAATATGGCTCTGAAGGATATCATCTTGTGGGGATCAAAAAATTCTTCATATTCTACAGGTGTTCAGATTTGATCATAAATGTCACATGACAAATGACATAGATCAGATGTCAGATAGAACTTTGTTGATCGGTTTACTGTTCAAAAGGTCACAGAGACTATTTTTTAATAATTATCAGTTTGATGTGACAGGGGTTGTAGCTAGATCTGAATCATTTTGACAGCAAGGTAAATTACACTTTTTTCCTTTGTCTTTAATGCCAACAACATGATACTTAAACAGTTCTCCATCAGGCACATTTCACCTTGATGTGTGATGACAGAGTCCACTAAAATAATGTATACACATTGTTATAACAAAATAAAAAAATAAAAATTTCTATAGATATATTATTAGGGATTTTTTTCTCAGTAGATGCATTTTTATGTGTCGACATTGTTTTGGTGGACTTTACATGCATGTTTTAAACTCAATGACATCATCTTAGCTTTAGGAGTTCTCATATCACATTATTGCATTATGATTATTTATTCAACATAACAATGACAAAAAATTGACAGTTGCACCCTAACTACCTTGAGTATATTTTGCATTTTTATCCATTGTTGTATCCATATTTCAGACAGCTATCAGGACTTGGTGCCAATGGATCCTTTCAGCTGACCAATTCCTTCACCCCCTCGCCAGCAGTTCTGGCAGGAGATGACGCCTCCTCCGAGGAGGAAGAGTACGATTCTGATGAACCAGTGTATGTCCCACGTGGCACAAAATCTCGAGGAATGCCCAAAGTGAAAACCATGGAAGTTGTTCACTCCCCACCACCACGTAAGTCCAACAAAACCAAAGGGACACAGAAGAAATCTAGCAGCACAAGCAGTGTCAGTAAGAGTGGCCGAAGCAAAAAGCCAATCCATTCATATGCAGATTCCTCCTCTGAAGAGGAAGAGGAAGATGAAGCTCCGAGGCGTAAGAAAAGTAGCAAGAAGTCACCTACAAAAGGCAAGAAAAAAGAAAAGGCTGCACCCAAAAAGCGTGCTCGGTCCCCATCCCCTGTTGAGGAAGAAGATGTGGATGTAGAACCTGAGTACACACCCAGAAAGACTCAGTCCCGTGGAGGATCTGCTCGCCAGAACACACCAGCGGCAAAGCCAGCCAGCCACAAGGCAGCAAAACCCAGCAACAAGAAGAAAGCCAAGGCCTCCCCTGCAAAAGCCGAGGCGACTCCTGACTTGGCTTCTGTTAAGAAGGCTGCTGGCATCAAAGAAGCAGCCAAAAGTGACCCTTCTAAGACAATCACTCGACTGCCCATGAAACTGAAAGATATCCCCCCACCAGCACCAGCACCAACCCCAACAAAACGGCCGAGGGCGGGTGACAGTGACGAGGGAGATGTGGACAGTTCTCCAGAGCCAGAATACACCCCTCGCAAATCAAAGTCCCGCGGAGGCGGGGAATCAACTCCCTCCAAAACAAAGGAAAAAAGCAAAGGTCACAGGTCTAGGAAGTAATCGTCCTGGGCAATCTTTGTGGTTCCATGAACTTTTCAAAGTTGACTCTTACTTTAATTAGTATGAACAAAATTAAATGACTGAAACCGTTGTTCAGTACTAAAGAAGGAGAGCAATATAATTGTGAGTTGCTGCTGCAGAGATGCACGTGTTGGTGAGTCAAAAACAAGAGTCGGGGTACTTTTTCATTCTCTTTTCTTTCTGGTGTGAAAATAGCATCATCTTGCAGTAATGGGCAAACCTCGATTACTGATATGCTTCCAGAGTGTTTTACCTCCTTTGCTATTTTTGTCTCTTTATCTTGTCTTTGTCCCATCCAGTCTGTCCATCCATTGCCTTTGCACCGCACACTTCATACATCAATGTATGCCTAGTCCATCATCATCTCCAAAATGTCCACAGACTCCATGTGCATGTTGACTCACTCTTAAATCCCAGTGGGTCCAGAAATTTCATTTAATGCAAGTGCCATGTTTTTTTGTTTTTTTCAATGATTTGAAGATATTTGTCTAATGGGGGAAAACTTAAATGTCACTCTTCCAGCAAATATTGAGATAGACAATAGATGTAGTCTTCACTGTTTGCCATTTTGTATATCAGCAAGAAATCTCATCACTATTAAATAACTGACACACTTTCATCTAAACGTTGTACAGTTTTGCATAGGATATTTCATGCATGACAAAAGACATTCAGAATAGAGGTGCACAAAAAAAGGAAAAAAAAGACTGTGCTTTACAAACAGTAAAAATATAAAAATTAGAAGCAGACTAAAACAATACTGTCATGGTAACTTTTAAAAAAACGAAAAAAAAAAAAAGAGAGAGCTCTAGAATTCAATGTGGGCAGAGTAGACTAGTTGAGAGCTAGAAGGGCCATAGTTTCACAAAGGTTACAAGAATATGATGGATGATGAGAACTACTAGTAGTTGCTAGTTTAAAGCTAGTTTGGATCCATTTTTGTAGGAAGACAGGACAAACGTGATGAGAGAGAGACGTTCCTATACCTTAAGACCTGTCACGTTTCTGTGTAATGTATGAGACGTTCTGTCACTTCAATGCCCAATTCTTGTTCCATGGCATCACAGAGACATGTCTATTTACAAGATAATCACCCACAAGAGGTTGAAAGAGGAAACAAAACACATGTTTATTTACTTTAATAAACAGGCTTGTGACCTGCATCGTTCATTCTCTGAATATCTCCATGATACATGTGCTGTACACTGCTCACTGATTTTGAAATTCTTGAAACGTTGTTGTATCCATGATGAAATTCCTTTGTGCGGCTGTGTCTTTGTTTGTTTTGTTCTATGATTTCATCTTGACCACAAAAGAAAACACTGCAAACACAATGATACGTTTTATGTGCAGTGGGGCAAATGATCATGTGGGTGACCATGGCCATATGGTTTGGCGTCTTTCATGTGGTCAGGCATCAGTTCCATGGTGAACAACTCACACTGTGGATTATGGGTTCGATTTGCAGATCTCACCATTGGGGGGCTGGAGGGATACAAAGACTGAAATTTGCATTTTTTCAGAGGCTCAACAGTTCTGTGGCTTCTTTGCTAAGGAAACCGACATCTAACCTTCTTGGAAAAGAGTGAATGTATTTTGGAGGTCTGGTGTTTGTGTTTCGCTCATTAAAGAGCACTTGGCAAATAAAAATGGATGAAGAGTAGATGGAGTGCCGCTGTCCAGGCAAAATTCCAAATTTTTACCCACAAATATTCTAGCTCCCCGAAAACCAGGCAGCCACCTCAAGCAGAGGTAATTCTACTTTCTTAGGATTGGGAGGCTGGAGAAAAATAAAAACAAAAAACAAATGATCGGCCACAAACACCAAGTTATAATACGATTTGCACAAGGAACAAATGGTTAAAGAGTGAGAGAAAAGGTTCAGTCTGGATAATGTCATTGATGAAGAGTTGAAGGCATTGACTTACATGTTCTTGTACTTTATGGAGAGAGGAGGTGTGAATTTATGCAATGGTGTCTGGGAAGTCTTGCTTTGCCACTCATCAAAACCAAGTTTTCATTTTTTTTGTTGTTTTTGGAATGCTTGCCTATTGAATTTTATCTTTGTATGTAAACACTAAGATTTTGTGAATGTAATACTGAAAATGAAATTTGTGAGCTCTCTCTTCTCTGTCATGTTTATTGTCCTCTCTCTCTCTCTGTCTCTCTCTCTCTCTCCCTCTCTTTCTCTCTGTCTTTCTCATATATATATATATATATATATATATATACAATGTATCAAGTCAAGTTTCTCATTACGAGAGTGTTAACTCTTTGTTCAAGGTCCTTGTCTACCCCACAGCACTGTCTCAGAAATGGCTTGGCAAATATTTGATTATCTTAACTACTGGTGGCTTTACTTTCAAATATCAACTGTCCATCATGGATGAATTTGTGTAACATGAGGGCAGACAGTTTGAATTCCGTGACAGATCTGGCTTTATACCACCAGTGACTGTGTGTTAAATTCATATGCACCCCATCTTCGTGTGCACCATTCGGTTGTGTCATGAAAAGTGTGGCAAGTAATGCCATGTGTGGGAGATACTTGCATTCTGTGGATGTGAATCAGGAAGGGAGATGTTTAATCATCTCAGATCTTGTCAGACATCAAACAGCTTATGTAATCTCTTAAATATCCTAGAATCTCCAGCTTTTCCCCACTTCTTGTAGAAACTCCACACTTCCACCAGTTGATATTTCTATTTTTTATCAATGTTGCATCACATCTACTCACAGATTTAAACGCATCTGTGAGTTAATAACATTTAATTTTCAGTGAAATTACTCTCCAAAAGTAAAATAATGGAACAGGATGGAACTATGAATGTTTAGCAGCAGCAAAGGGGCCTGAAACATTTCCCACATGTGGCCATTTTTCTTTCAGTTCCTGAGAAAACACACCACTCAATAGTAATGCAAAATGATCCCCGTTCTCATTCGAATTTGTAAACATGCTCTCAGAAAAACTTTGAAAGTTCTGGTTAATGATGCTTTTGATCTGCAAATACTTTGCTGTAAACAGTGTACCCTGAGTATATCTAGGGCAAGAAATTTTGCATTGTGTCAGGCTATGACATTCATGTCTTGTGGATGAATTATATGTAACCTCAACCTGAACCTGACTGGCTAGTCCTCCAATGTTTGTCATTTTTGTACGGGCTGTCATCTTGAAAATCATAGAGTGTCATCTTCATTATTGTAAGAGTTGTCATGTTCATGTAAGCCATCATCCTCAATTCAAGAATAAGAGGTTGTCATCTTTTTGTCTGTCATCTGCACATAAAAAGTCATCTTGAATCAAATTTCATCTCCTAATCTCCTATTGATTGTCAGTTTTTGTGTACGTTGCCATCTTCATTTATCAGGAGTTGTCACCTTCATCCACATTGCTTGTCACCACCATACAAGTTGTCATACCCATAATTATACTTCATAGGTTGTCATTTTATAGAAGGTTGTCATAATTAGATTTGTCATTTTCATATTATCACATTCTTTGACTTTGACAAATGCTTCTGATTTAATCATATATATATCTCCTTCTGAAACACAACTAAAGATAACTGTTTTGACATATATTATGTTAATTTCTTTACAGACAGCTTCATTTTCAATAATATTTCAGTGTATATAAATGTAATGTGTGGTATATTTTTAGCAATGATGTGAGGAATATTCCTCATGTTTCCATCTGTATCAAGTTTGATGTGTTCAATTTTTTCCCAATTTTTTTTTTACAGCAAGCATTTGAATTCTGAAATGAGTTCACCATTCTGACAGGAATGTGAAGGCTTCATCAGTGGAGTCTTGTGTGTCAGTACCCAATGATGTAAATAACAATAAAAGAACAGTATATTATTTTCGTTGTGACATATAATTATTAATCATAATCATTGCTGTTGTGAACATTATATAAATGGCTTGTCTTTATTCATGCAACAGATACCTAGAAAGATCATTTTCATTTTGAATTTGCTTCTTTGTTTTGTATTCTTTTTTTTAATTAAATATTTTACCAATTTTCAGTAATTGTCTTTTCTTCCTCTTTCATTTGTTTCTTATTTTTAAAGATATTTTTGGTATACTCTCTCTCTCTCTCTCTTTCTCTCTCTATCTCTCTCTCTTTTTCTTTTAGCAGTTCATGTATTTATCATATGAAACAGTTGATAAAAATTACCTGAAGACAGTTTTAGTTTGGATGAGCTGTATTTTTTTTTTTTTTTTCGTTCTTAACACTTTTTAGAAATCATAGTTATTTCACCACATGTTTTCATATGTGTTCAGTTTTCAAAATGTGGGGCATTATGTCAATTTTGTTTGATGCTTTAATAAAAAAATTAATGATGAAATAATAAAATACATCCTTTCATTTTGCAGATTTTTTAAAATAGAGGCACCTCAGTGAATTGAAACACTAGTTACCATTGTTTACTTTTGGGAATTAGATAAATAAAAGAGCTCCTGATTGTTGATTTCCTGTTTTGTTCTAGAATATCAAAAGTGGACATTTTGCAGGATCCAAAATAATTCTAGTCAACATTTTTTTTGTTTTTTTTCTCCTTTTGATATGTGTCTGTGTTTTGCCATATGCAGATATATTGTGATGGTTACTCTCTATTCAAGTGGCAATAACACAAACACTATTGACAATATGGCCAAGACAGTTGAAGAGATGTTATACAAATGTTTTTATTACCTTCAGTTGCCAGTATTCTACTTTGTTGTGCCACTCTGACCAGCGGCCGCATAGGACTGGGGTGAATGTGTCAGCCCGGTCGACGGGGCTGCGGGGAATTTGACACCGGAAAATCTGCTCGATGTACAGGGCTGTAGGGTCAACCAATGATGAGCATTCAGAGATACTCACACTATATAGATAAACCCATGTCAGAGCGCTGTTTAATCTACCATGTGAATAACCTCCACATTTTTCATTGTGTTCCCAATGGCCTCATTTGGAATCTCCTTGTGACCACGTGGTGGTGATCAGGGCTCTTGATCATTTAAACTGAGTTGTCACATGACAGGACCATCCTGTTGGTTTGCTTAGTTGTGGATTATACTGCGTTGTGTACAGTTCATACATCATGGATTATCATGGATGATCGTGTATTCTATTTGTCTTGCGACCAGGGCAAATGAGTGGGAAGTCACGCTGGGCAATAAAGATCTACGGTCGTTTTTGGACGTTTTTAACTACTTTCCAACTAAGATACTAAAATTTTTTTTGTTTTCACAAAATGACAATTTAACCTTTTTTAACCTGAAAAAAAAGAAAAATTTTGCTGTCATAGTCGGAAAATAGTAAAAAAACGGTAAAAAACAACTACATAACTTGAAATCACCCGGTGCGACTTCCGACTCATTTTCCCTGGGCGCAAGACATTTATGAATGTTACAACAATGTTTACCAGGGCAAGAAAATAGATTTGATCAAACTTTTGATACATCTTTTGGTTGAAAAGACAAGTCATTTTGTGTCTTTTATCAGATGCAATTTGTACTACCACCTGGCCAAGCCACTCGCCATGTGTGGGCTAAGATAACCATCTGAAAGAGACCGTAACCGTAGTTCGCCAAGCGGAAATGCCAGTCTCCACATGGGGAGAGAGATACATATTTTTGATTTCAAGACCAAGCCTCTTGCTAAATGAAGATGCTAACCAAGTCCATGTGCGAGTTAATGAGCCCTTTCTGAAAGGCTGTCTAACAAACCCACATTAACTCCTCTAGTAAATCCACTAGACACAATATTTAGACTCTACGACATGAAACAAATGCTGAACACACAAATTAAGCTGCAACCTCGCAAGAGTTACGGTGTAAATTGAAGATCCTAGCCACATGTGCGTACATTAAGTAACAGCATCTTATTAAAAATAATACAAACAGTAGCACGTAAACATATATATAAAAGTTCCACCATTAAATGGCATTCAACATTGAGTCCATAATACAGTATGACTATTTATTTTAGATTTGATTTAGAAAACAAAAATTTTATAGCTGTATCTCTGCCCATATGCTTGATGTTAATGGTATGAAGAAGCAATTGTTCTTGGGATTTTCACCAGGTCAGACTGATAGGAGGTCGTCATCCTTCAGTTCATTGCATTTTTCTCATATTTTATTTGTTTGTTTGTTTGTTTCTTTGTTTAATGACTAAGAGCATGAGTTTAGTCAGGACCACCAGGGCAGATTGCCCATAAACTATGGATGTTTTAAACTGAAATCTGTATTAACATGCAAAATATGAGATCTTCATCATAAGCCATCTGTTCTGAGCAAAATTTTATAAATATATATATATATTTATTATTATCATTATTATGATATATACATTTTTTTAACCCTTTTTTTTGTGTGCGCATCTCAAAACCTGTTTTTTTTCTTTTTTTGTAAATAATAAAGCTGCAGGCAAAATTCAGTTTCAAATGAGTTTTGGATGTCTCTCTCGTGTTGAATTCAGCTCATCCAAAACAACAAACAGATCGGCTGATTAATGAGGTGTATTGTTTGCTTACTTACAGAAGTAAGCCATTATTCACTTTTTTTTTTTCCACGAATGCTTCCATTGATTTTCTTTCACTTTTTCCTTGAAATTGGTGATGATGACATGAACAGTTCCTTGGTCAGTTTTAAATGTCTCTGTCATATAAGAATGCAGTTTTTGTACATTAAGAGGGGAGAGGGGGTGCGTCCTGGAGGTGATTTTTTTATTATTATTATTATTAAATATAGACTATTTTAACCTTCTTGAATGACCTGGGTGGAGCTGAAGAGGATCTCCCAAAACTGCGTCCGTTCGAGGAGTGCTGTTGTGGCCCTTTGTTCCCGAATGGAATCTGAGGCTTAACTAACTAATCAATTTTAACCTTTTCAATCGGGAGTAAAGCAGCTTTTTTTTATTATTATTATTGTTATTTTTTAACAAAGACCCGTCGAGATAACCTCCACCAGGAGTTGGAAGACGTATATAGACCGTAACGTAGAAAAGGCAGGGCTTTTAAGAGAAAACAAACACCCAAAACCGCATTTTTTTTTTAGCAAAATCCATATT
>JBCEWB010715830.1:0-17030 GCA_039654565.1 Peronia peronii | reverse complement strand
AACTCACTTGTTTGTCCTACTGACACTTTTGCGGGGATATTTGGGTGCTCTTGGCAGTTTCAGTGTCTTAGGGCGCCTGAAATGGACTGAGGTTCGGATCTTCCTGCTTTTCTTGTCATGTCTTCCACGAACAACAGATTTTTTGGCCCGAAGGGCCTTTTCCTTGGCCTTGACTACTCCAGCATCAGCCTTAGCTGGAGCTTTTTTCTCTTCTTTTGGGGCACTCTCTGAGAAGGATAGTGAATGGTCTAATGTCAAAACCTAGACATTTAGATTAGATTGCTACAATCTAGATCTACACTGCCACAAATAAGATCAATGTCAATGAATGGAGAACTGAAGAACTAGAATAAATTAGCTTGACAAAAAGTCTAAAAGAAAGAACATGACCTAGATAATGCAGACTCATAAGATAGTTATCTGTTGTCATGCATCGATGTCGACAGCTACTGAATATCACCCTTAGGCATATAGACTTACAGCGGTCTCCACCTAAGAACCCCTTCACCGGTAGATCAAAAAAAGCGAGCTCTTAGGCGAAGGGGTTCTTAGTTGGATTAAAAAGTTATGCAACCCCCCTAACCTTAGATTGTTATGTTGTCTTTCAAACTCCTGGTAGAGGTTATCAGACTGTCTTCATTACTATGATTAATTGATCGTTACTGTTAGTTAAAGATTTTATCTTTGCGCATAAGTACAACCTTCTTCCCTGTGTGTATGTTGCAATTAGATATAACAGTTTCTGATCTTTCTTAGTGTATAATTACATCAATAATGCCCAGCGACTGAACATCAAATGAGTTTTCACATAATGGTATCATTGAATGAAAGCATGACATTGCTATGTTACTTAAGGATAATTGCACGAATCACTCAAGTTTTTACAATTAGCCACACCGACCAAAGTAGCAAAACAACTGACCAGTCAGGAGGCTAAACTTATTCCTTCTTATCCATAGAGCCAATCACAAGTGCTGCCTCACGAATTGTCAAATAGTCCACAATGTGGCCTGATTATGCAGTCATACATCAACCATCACTTCTACTCCTTTGTCTACCTGTTTCCTCCATCCCATCTTGATCTGTCTGCACATCTAACACTGCATTTCTCTCAGTGAACAATAGTCAATATGATGTGAAATTACACCATGCGCCTACTCGCGTGTCTATTCTTGGCCCGACACCGGGCTCTTAGGAGGATTTTTTATTTAGGAGAGGGTTCTTAGAGGGGTAAAAAAGTCCGTTTCGCAGCAGCGGCGGGTTCTTTGGCGGACCGGGCTCTTAGGCGGCGGGTTCTTAGGTGGAGACCACTGTCCCACATACAGTATCGAAATTAGGTAACACAAAAGTTGCATGCAATGAAAGAAACTACAATCACTGTCCTGTATGTGTATTACTCTAAAAGAAAACTTTGACTTCACACTTCTTTAACTCGATTCTGTTTTTTCCAAAAATAACCATAATTATCACTTCGGGAGAGATATGAATTATAAATATCCTCACTAGGTGCAGGTTTCTTGGTCTTCGGAGCCATGTTGATGGCGAAAAGACCGGATGAGGTTTTCACGTCGATGTCCACGGGGTCCTGCTATAAAATATGATTTTCAAAAGGAGAAGATGTTTTACTTCGCGGAAAGCCAAAATTTATGGGCGTAACCTCCCTTTTTAATTATGCCGACTTCGCGGATTTTAGCGTTGTCTGCTGATTCAGTAGTAACGCATGACGCCACTTTAGTATTCTTCATGCTTAGACTGTTGTATAGCCCTTATTTGAGTGGTTTCCGAAATTAGTGCGAGGCATACGAGTGTAATACTTCTTTGTGATTGTCTTATAATATTCTCAAGTATATTTCATATTCTAGATTTAGATTCTGAAGTTCATCACTGAAAAATCCAGCATGACTTCGCGTGCAGTGACCGATACCTTCCCTCAAAGGAAGCGCATCGCACATCAACAACTAGGTAAGGAACATAGGCTAGATAGATCTTTCTAGAGTCTAGTTACCTAGACTCTTACTTAGATTTCCAAAATATAGAGTCAAGATTTGGATCCCTTAGAACTCATCAAAGGTTATCTGAAATGGGGAAAAAATCCATCTCTCTCAGATCTAGATTTAGATTGAGTCTATCAAGATCTAGATTTAGATTCCAGAGATTTCATCAAGATGTACTACTACTAGCATATGTAAATTAATTGTGCCTCCATTCAGTCATTGGATTAGACATATATCTATGAAAATGAAAATGCCATTTTGAGTTTATGTCTTGGTTTCCTTTGGATCAAACTGTTCCATCAAATGCAGTTTTCTGCTTTCAAGTTCAGTTGATTTGATGCTTTCTTAGCACCCATAGACAGATAGAATAGATCTATGACATACTGTTACGATCACCTCTTAGCCCCATTTTTACCTCGTGGTTTTGAAGTAAATTATACTTTGTATTTTTATCTTGTTTAAAGATAGATCTATGTGGTCAGATTTCAGTTTTATACAGAACATATCTCTAGATCTTCTACTGCATTTTTTTATCTCAGCACATAGAAACGAACATAATTTATAAGAATCTCATTTCTCGTTTTAACTTGTATAAGAGTGTTAGATGTGAATAGACAATTCATTTTCTGTATTAGTTAAATAATAGTCAGTATAATTAGATCTAGCTGACATACAGGTTCTGTGATTTCTACCAAGGTGGTTTGTGATTGTGTGTGTATGTTTTTTCCTGATAAAGTATTGTAGCCTAACTTTTGCATCCAACTGAAGGTTCTCAGAAGCCCAGCACCAGTCAAGTCAAAACTGAAAGTGTTGCACAAGAAGATCTGAAGACTCTTAAACAGTTTGATCTAACTCTGGAATATGGGCCTTGCATGGGTAAGCAATCCATAATTCCATTTCATACCAGAGGACAGTGGCATTAGTCTAAGATTAAGAATGTGGTGACTGGTAGAGAAAAACAAAAAGTGGGCTTTCAGGCAGACAGACTCTCAAACATTTTGAGTTGATTATGCAAATCATTGGACAGCTTTGATATTGATTTTTATCATATCCGTTAGTTGAAGATTTATCTTTATGGAAATGGAAACTGCTAAGTAATATAGGGCTTGGCACAACAGTATCCCAGTAGCTTAGCAAGATTGTCTAAGTTCAATGATAAAAGTGACCAATCAAAAGCCCAAGCCTATTCCTCTTATAAGTAGAACCAGTTATGGGGTCAACAGTCTACACAATACATGTGTAATGAACAAATTTGGTTTTGTAGCTGAGGCAGATTCTTAGCTGGATCGAGTTCTTAAGTGGAGACTACTGTACAAGAGCTAAGCGTGTTTTCCGGTACACAAGTCACAGAATGTAGAAATACTGTGTACCAGCAGGTTAAGGACAGTTATTACTGTTTGGCAAAGTACTATGTTATTATTGTGCAATTTGCTTTCTTTTTTTTTTAATTGAATCAGAATTGACCTGATATATCACTAGATCTAGAAATCAATAAAAAAGTCTTATAATTTTGTGCTATGTTCATCTGCTTTCATTTTTCAAAATGTTGAAATGAGAGTCTAGTTTGATCTGCAGGCAGAAATATAACAGTCATTTTACATGCAAATATCATTCAAATGCAGAGGAATTAAAAACGTGATTTTTATTGCAGGACCAAAACATATCTTCATAGTTTAACAATTTTTTCGTCTTATAACATTTTGGTTGAAACCATGTACTTGTAGTGCAAAGGGAAAAGGAACCAGGTCCCTGAAGAGAGATGAAATGATGGCCATGCGGGTTTCTGGGTTGGCTGAAACCTTATGATTTTAGGGGAGTCAAAATAAGAACATTACATAGTATGAACAGCATTAGATGTCTCACTTTTAATGGATAAAAGAACTGCCACTGTGTTACCAATGCAGAAGACTGGGTAAAAAGAGCTTGAAAAAGTCCCGGAAGACAGCACCATTTGTGACTTAATTTCCTTACCAAGGTCCTCTTTTATAATATTTAATTACAGTATTTCCTCATTTATATTGCAGGCGTTAGGTTCTATGACTGCCCGTGATAAGCAGAAATCCGCGAAGTAGGGGTACTATATTTATTTTGTTATTTATATACATTTTAAACCTTCATAAATCTCCCTCATATAGTTACCAACCCTTCCTCTACTGTATTACTCCATCTATTAGCCAATAGCATGCCGTGTACGTTCTCCCGTGGGGAAACAATGGAAATTTAAATATTTTATTTATAACGGCGATCATGGGAATTCCGCAATACCAAAATAATACACAAGTTAAAAAACCTGCGATACAGTGAAGCCGTGAAAGGTGAGCCATGATATAGTGAAGGACGACTGTTTTAGTAACTATGGTGATTCATAGTGATTCTTTTGTCATTATATCAACAGTGTTTTCTGATCTTCCAGGAATCACTCGATTGGAACGTTGGGAAAGGGCTGAAAAACATGGAATGAATCCACCAATGGCGGTGAGGGACATTATCATGAAACACCAGAATGAAGATGCATACACACAATGGTGAGTGAAATTTCTCATGAAAATCACAACTTGTAAATGAAAAGGAAAATACTGGAAATAGATGACAAAAGGCTAAGAGCATACTTTCTCCTTGTGAAAATTTTGCTTCGAGAATAAACTTCAGGCACAGATAAGTGAAACTCTTTGGTAATCCAAAAATGCATTAAAATGAACACAAAAGACCAGAACAGGTCATCCCCCAAGGTATCTGCATCTAAGGGGGATGAAAGTTGTAAGATGAATGAATGGACAGGTCGTGAATTGTTGCTGAAAGCAGTCAACATTGAATATCGGCCTTAGTAAGTTCGGCATTTTATGGTTTGCATCATTTATTGCATTATCGTTGTCCTTGTTGGACTGAAACTGAAATAGAAATTTTAGCCTTAATCCAGTTTGGCATTGTGTAGGCCGACTATTTGTAGAGTTACCCAAATTTGTAAATGAGTGCTTCTCTTGACACAGAAATAATAACATGTTAGAATTGATGTTTGGAATTTCTTCATTGTTCATTGATAGGAATGATTGATTACTGTTTCAGTCTGTGGAATGACTACCAGATTCTCAAATGATCTAATGGATATACAGACAATGTTTGTCTTTGAGGTCCTCTCCTGAACTGTGACTACCTAGAGTATGAAGGACACTATGTAACTCAACTCAATCAAATATCTTCCACCATTATGTAGCTACTAGTACTAGCTTGGCATATTACACAGTGTCGGTGTCAGAATACAAATTTGTGTGTGTGGGTGAGTGCATGTGTGTCCACGTGTTGATGGAATTAGAATGAGTCTGTACAAGCATGGGCAGATTACCTTGTTTAGGTCAAAATAATTTTAAAAATTGAAAATGGAATGTGGTTGCAACTTGAATGTGTGTATGAAACATAATTTGGAGAATTTCATTATGATCACAAGTATCCACTTGTCCCAATGATTTTATGAAACAGTTGCTCTTGCTGTTGTTGCTGTTTGTTTTGTTTTTTTTTTGTTGTCTTTTATTTTCAGGTTTTAAGGGGGGTGCGAGTCTGGGAGTGATTTTTTAAATGGTTGAACCTATGACTTTTTTAAGCTTCAAATTCAGATTCAGCATGATCGAATTAGAGGACAAGTGTGGAAAAAATTTTTATTTTATATGCGGTTGCCATGACAACACCTTGAAAAATAGCTATTTTCAAAAGCCCAAGGCTCCTAGAGTTTTTAATATAATCATTTGAAATTTGGCACAGTGATAGAATAGTTGTATGTATAAAATATTATGCATTTGCTTTTTGGTTATATGTGTTACAATTTTTGTTATAAATTTTTGAAATATGTGGGGCTGACAGATCTGTATTTTTCTCATTTATTAGCTAAATATCCAATTTTCCGTAAAAAAATATAACTAATTTTAGAAAAAAGGATGCATATTATTGAACCATATTATATGAAGAACATATATTGAAAATTTGAAATCAGTTGATGTAGAAATAAAAAAGCCTTAGGGAAAAAGGTAAGAGAGAACATACATTTTGAGAAAATCACAACTGAATTGTCATAATCCTTCTACACAGTCTTTTAGTGGTGCTGTGTTGGCGCTGTTTTGGAGCTTATGCTGTTTCTGATGCCAGCCATTATTTTTTTCATATTAGAAGTGGTCAAAGTGTCTAAAAATGGCAAAAACTCGGTTTTGGTCAGAAAACCCCATTTTCAAGACTTGTACCCCCCCCCCCCCCCCACTCTCCCTTAATGAGGCCATTTAAGAAAATACATGTAATTTGAATTATGTGCATAACTGGCATGAAAATCATGGAATGCTGTAGATTGAATATAATGAGCCAGACTAAGCCAGAGATAACTCAATGGTTAAAAAACAAAAACTAGGGTTTATGAAAAGTCATAAACATCTAAGAAAACTTAAAGAAGCCAGCTCTGAGCACTGTATTAAAACTGTTCAACGGGTACTTGATTGAATGAAATCTACCTTCTCAGGATATGGCTGTCAGTTTTACAACATTCTTATCGCAATCTACAGGTTATAATTTCTTCGGGGTAAAATGTAAGACAATTACAGTTTATCCTTACAATGACTTGCTGTGGTCTTGTTTCTGAATATCAGGTTATTTGTGAGCCAGAATTTTTACCCTCTTTAAAGCTGAAGTTTTATACCTTTAACCTGCCATATTTTTACATAGTATGAAATTTCTAAAATGATGCTAAATTTAATTTTTATGTAAACTGTGTAAAAATGGCCATCTCTTGATAATAATCAAATGAACTTTAACAATTCATCATCAAAGATTAGGACAGAGTCTCCCATGAATAATATACTATGGTGGCTATCTAAGCACTAAAAATATTTTTTTTTACTGTATAATACATTCTGGTTGTATACATGCAGGTAAATGGCAAACACGAATTACAGATATCGACTAAAACCTTAAACTTTTAAAGAATTTTGATATCCACCTTTTGCCGCAACTTTTTATTTTGTTTTATTTCATTTTCTTCAGCCCTCCACAATCTCCTTTGAGATTAGTTGGACTGTGCGATATTTAAAGCAATTTTAAACAATCAAGAGCTCATGCTTTTTGGGGTTCAACTGTGCCATAAGTTAGGATACAAGAAGTTCAATAAATTTACCAAAATCAGTATGTTTATACTTCTTAAATAATTCCCATCAATAAAAAGTAAATTCTCTGTCGCTCTTTTTTTCACCAGTTTTTAATCTCAAAGTCCCGGCTTGTTTGATGTATTAAATGATATATCAAAGTGGCTAGCCGGACTTACTGACAATTCCATTGACAATACTTTAGAGTATAGTATTATAATATTAATTTTTACAAAGACCTGAGAGTCGTCTGTGGCTGAATGGATAAGTGACTAGACTGATATTCCAATGAACCTGGGTTCAAACTTCAGCCATGCCATCTTTTTTTTTTAATAAAAATTTAATGTGTGTGCATTTGACATGGTTTTTGTGTTTATATATGTACAATTTTGAAGGATTTATTGAAGGAGATGCTTTTGCTAGATACATCTTGTGTACGTCATCCACTGAAGGGTTCATCTCCAACTCCAATGCGTCCACATCTGTAGATCTGTATACTTTCTTTTGTGTTTCTTGTAACGTATGTGTGTTAATGTCTTCTTGACAGAACATATGTAGTTGAAGGAGTTATACTGTCATGTAGAATGGAGTGATCTGGATCTAGATCTAGACCTCATTCAGTGTTTCAAATATTTAAAAAAAAAGATCGTCAAGCTTGATGATAAAACTAGACCATCATTTACTGATGACCATATTTTTAGCTAAAACTAAAAGTGTTTAAAGCTGCATGCACATGCCTCCCACCCCTTCCCAAAGGAACATGATGCGGACATAGACATTCACGGCTACATGATAATGACACGGATAATGAAACGGACTGAATAAGTCCAGCGAGACTTCGAGACTATATGGGCTTAAGTCGCCTATCTATGGCCATGATATACATTGTATTATTAACAAGCAGTAATTGAGCTGTTTGATTTTATCTCACTTTTTTATAAATTCAATTTACATGTATTTTCAAGACAAAAAGCCTTTTAAGCCTTTGCATTCAATTTTATTGATTATGGTAGAAATCTATACACATGTATTTTCTTTTTAATCGATAGAATTTATTCTTGAAGCTTTGATGCTGCATTGTTGACTTCATCTTTACGCTGTAATGTTTTCTGGATAATCAGTATTTTTTTAGTTTGATTCTGTGAAAACTTTGACTCCAAGCTGATGTGTCAAAGTGTTATCATTGTTATGATTGTACACCAGGTGTGTTCATCATATACATGTATTTTATATGAAGAAAATTGTTTTTTGTTTATACAAATGTTATTCATATGTATGTAACCTCTCACACGTATTGTAAGAGATTTTCTGTTTTCTTTAAGAGATGAATCATAACAAGTTCACAAAAACATGTATTTTATACCTATGCTAATGAGTTTATTGGAATGAGATTTATTGTCCACCTTTCTAATTCTCTATACTCTGCGGAAAACTTCACCTGTCCTGAAGTGATTATGAGGAAAAACGACATCTCTTTACTGTTATCAAAAGTGGTTTCATTTTCCCATTATGATCTTTTTCATTAGATTGGCTGTGTGATTCTGTGAAGTATCTTCTGACTTAACCCTTTGAAGGCTATTTCCTCATCTTAATAGCCTGGCCTCCTGAGCAGAAACTTACAAATACAATGGAACTTGGAAATTACAAAATCGGATGTTGTGAAATTTCTGTAATAAAGAAAAGAATATGCAGTCCCGTTTTATTTCTTTATTCTTTCTTCTAATAAAATCTCGGAATTTGCGAAATACCAGTCCTCTCAATCTCGCTTATAAAGAAAACATTTTCCCAGAAGTGACGAGTAAAACCACATGGCGGCATGCCGAAGATGGTTAAACAGGGTATGCGACCAGCTTTTTGTTTGTTCAACCACTCCTTGACAATGCCCACCAGCTCCGATTACGCAGTCATCCTTATGCAGTAGGCTAGGCCCAGATAAAACAATCTGGGGTGGGGATGGTGTTTCTTTGTCCACTGATGTGGAAGTAAAGCGGTTTGGATAGGGTGTGCGTGGTGGGGGAGATGAAGAATAATCTTTACCATGTTAAGGAATGTTCTGCAATATCGTTGATCTAACATGCACAGACAATGGTCTGGGAGTGGCAATCAATTAAACCACGTTTATTGTTTAGCCTACACACTGCAGTATTTTACTCTAGCTTTCAGCGCAGAGTAAAACGTATCGTTCAGTAGCCTATCAGTTTCAGTATTTCATTGTTTAAAAAAATTATTATTAGACATTTTCCTGTGCAAAACGCATGCACAGACTTTGTTAGGGGACGCTTGTCAGGAGAAATAATTCATAGTGATGATGAGTCAATGTATGGGTCGCTGCCTTTTTTTAAATGGTCTGTTGGATATAAAGAAAATTCTGATATTAAGAAATAAAAATCCTGGTCCGTTGGATTTCTTAATATCCGAGTTTCACTGTACTGCAATTGTCAAAGAAAAAAGATGGGTAATAACATATAAAAACTTATGAACCAAACATGAGGAGAACATCAAAATGTATTTGATCTATTCTCCCTCTCCCATATTCTGCTTTAGAATGCCAGTCAGCTCAATTTTTTATGCACAAATATGAGACGCGACACAAAGAAATCAGGCTCGTCAGATTTTGAGCGTTTGGAGTTATTGGTATCACTGTGAAGATTATTCATTTCCCTTTCTGCATGTGAAAAACTTTGTGTTCTACCTTAAGTTGAAGTTGAGATATTGGCAATTAAATTAAAGACAATGGGGGGGACCTGTTACTGCAGCAGAATTTAGTGAGAAAATGGCAGATCAGTTTTTGTATTTCCGGTAATTGCCACAAATACAAATGTTGTCGCAAAAATAATGTTGTTGTAAGTGGCAGAAGTGGTGCGAAGCTGTGCAAATGCTTGAGCTGCTGGGAGCCGCTCACCGGCATTTCGACAGCGACCATGAGCTGCTGTTAGTGGCTCACCGGAGATAAAGAGTGAATCCTTATTAGGCCATGCCACTAAATTACAATTTTTGGGCTTTTACTCTGTCCGTTTCAGCATATATGATTCTGAAATGTATTTTTAGATTGACATAAAAGTATTCTGTGAAGAAAAAAAAATGTCTTAAAAATTTATTGACTGTTGAAAAAGACGCGATTTCTCCAGTCACCTCGGTTTGACGAGCGCCTAATTTCATCGTGTCGCATCCCATATGGCTTTCATAATTTGAGCCACATTATGAATTTCCACCTGCTCTAGGTCTACATCCAGACTCAGTTGAATTACCATCGAAATTCTCACTTTCACTATCAGTATTCACTGTAAGGGTAATATTGGTCAAATTCTTGCTCATCTTCAACAGAGGAATTGAAATTTGCAAGTACGGCATGTCCACATATCAGAAGGACTATTGTGCTTATCCATCTGTCGCTTTATGGCTTAAAAATGGCTTGCTTTCATAGAAAAACATTGCTAAGCATGAATTAGAACTAGAAAGTTATTCAGCACAAACTTTAAAAGTAAAATTATGTAAATTAGAAACTAATGTAGTCTTGCAAAACCTATGTTGAGCCCAAAGAAATTCCTTCTCCAGCAGTTATCTGACAGAGAGGAAGGATTGTGAACTCCCACTGCAAGAAATCTGCCTTTACCAAGGCTTAGCAACTGAAAAACAGCCATGATGCATTCAAATTTTCCCTAACTTAGATGAGCTGTAGTGGCTTGCAATCTTACATGACACCATGAATAACTGAAGGAGAGTTATGTTTGCATACTGCCTGCAAGTGGAAGTGTGTATAGTATATGATTGAAAAGACAAAGGCCAATCCATCCTCTGATCCGTGGCTGTGTGGCTATAAATAATGATGAAATTGTGTGTAATTAACATTGGGTCAGACTTGTTTTAGTATTACATGTACAATCTTAACCCAACTGGTCAAGAATCTTTTGAAGAAATATGAACTCTTTCTTATGTAAGTCACTTAAATTGGACTGTTATTTCATCTATTGATGGCATATTACTTTTTCTTAAGTATGATAAGATTCATTTACCCTCATTTCATTCAGTCAGTGAAAGGCACTGATGAAGAGTTAGAAAAGATAGCTTCTCATTTATCCTCTAAAATGTTGAATATTGTCGTTGCTTTACATATACTACACTGAAAAATAAGTTTCGTTATTTGCTTCTACATTTAATATGAAGCTGTCTTTACAGCTAGGTAACATATATTTTACAAGGAATTTTTTAAAATTCTGTCATGTATTTTTTTTTCCTAATCCTAAGGCCATTGACATTTCATTGTCATTTTTGTAATAAGAAAGTGATATATATATAACATGATTTTTATGTAAAAAAAATAAATGCCTTTTTTTTCATGCATAATTACATGTATAATGCATTTGGTGATAATAAATTTACATGTATTTGGATATTTGGCTTTTTATTTTGTTGCGAGCTTGTATTTGTTAATGTTATGTGGTGTTGTTTTGAATATCTTCACTCATGTGCTTGGAAAACAGAGCAGTTTGCTCATGGTAAATCAATGTGAATAAGGCTATTTACAAACCAGCTACCTAATGATCAGTCAGTTCATTTCTCATTAATTTGCCCACACAGTAATCATCTGATATCCAAACAACTTTACAATAATTTAGTTTTGAAAATGCAAGAACAACAATGCTATAAATGCGCACCTCAGAAAATCAGACCCCACACACAATAATCTAAGTAATAAAGAATCCACAAGACGAGTGTTTTGCAATAAGGGAATTTTGTATTACAGTGACACAAATGAAAGTCATGTCAGTAACAACTTTCTTTCATCAATATGTAACAATTACCTCAAGTACAGGGATGTCAAACTTCCGACTTAAGTCAGAATTCCGACTTTTTGGTCATCGCCGACTTTTCTACTTTTGACCAATTATCTGCAAACTTTGCCGAGCCCCCAAGCAATCGCGGTTTTATAATAATTTCTAATGCGATACCAGTCCAAAACAATAGCAATGGAACCAGAAATACAATAGAAATTTGTGTATGCTCCAGCCGTGAGTCTAACTGCTGTTCGGTGGCGGTTTTAAGATGGTGATCGTAGTGCTTAGTTCCTCACACATGAGAACATGCAATCGAGTGGTCGCGTAAGAGTTGGTGGCAAATAAGTGCATCAAAGTAAAGACAACAACAAATAATGCGCACATGATGTTAGAGATGGTTAATGCATGAGAGTAATATTTCGTGATCTAGATCTAGATCGTTAAGCTCGGTGATTATGATGACGGCACTGCCTGCATGATCTTTAAAGTCCCTGGAGTTCCCATAAGTTATGTAATATTATAATCTCCTTCCAGGTTTCTGTAAAAACATGCAAATTTCTCCAAGAATGAGGCAAACATCTCCTGACATGAAAAGCCTAGACGTGTCTTATGTGACCATACACAGTGACCAACTGCCATGATAAAATATTTGGGGGGGGGTGTGGCAAAATTTTCTGACTTTTTGGTGAAAACGGTTTGACATCCCTGTCAAATAGAATACATGTCTGATATAAGAACAATATATCTAAAATTGCCACTCACATTTCCTCTCTTTACCATCTCTAGGTATAAGAAAAAAACAACTATTCAACAAATGTTCTAGAACAGCCATGCATTAATACCCATGTGTATGATCTTTATGTAGAAACTATGGCTACTTTCATATAGCACATATTCCATGGAAAAGAATTTAGCTTTAAAGTTTGAAGTACTTATATATATATATATATATAAAAATATGGAACAAATAATGCTGTTCTCAAGTTGGAAGATAAAGAATAGAGAAAAGGAGGCAATAAGACATCATTGAGAACCACCTGCAGGAGGTTGCAAAGTAAAATCTATACCGTAATCGCATGAGACAGAATGGCACAACCTCTTCACTCTGTTTCAATAAACAAAAATGATAATGCCCTCCATATACATTGTATGTGTGCAATTTGGTACAATCCATCTGTGGGTGTGTAGATAAAATTTCCCTAGTAAAATCAAATCTCTCACATTTTATCCCTGATATCTCCTTTCATTCCATGTGCAGCTGCTTATTGAGGTAGTCTCATACTCATAGCTAAAAATTCTTGAATCATCCACAGAAAAATAAGGCTTTGAGATGAATGTATTTTATCATGCAAAATCACATAAGAATAAAAAAAATATTCAGCCATAATTATACATGCATCACTAAATAACTTTAACTTGAACATCTTTCGTATGTCTCTGTATAATATTTCCGAGTATCTAAATTATTGCAATTGACACTTTTCAAACATTTCCACATTATCAAATTTATTATAGTTTGGCAGCAACCTGTTTGTAAACATCATGAGTACGATAAACCATTTTGTGTGCCTCATCAAAATATGGGTTGGTCTCTGCTTTGACCTTGTCTAACCATGCCTTAACAATTGGGGATTTTTCGTAGAGGCCATGTTCATGGCAAGCATACAACTGCATCAGCTCACAAGCTCCAAAAAGATCAGCAATAGACAGCTCATCCCCTCCAAGATAGGGGCGGTCATGCAGAAAGTAGGATTCTAGCTGCGTCACCATTTTGGCCACTTTTCCTCTGTACTTCTCAACTTGTTCTTGATTGACAGGTTTGCCTGTAGCTCTTGGGATAATCAGCTGTAATATAAAATAATTCTTGTGTCATTTTTAAAAAATCTTACCACTATTATTTAACCTAACTAGTGGAGACATACAACAAAGATGTAATTTCTTGCATATTTTATTTTAGTGACAATATCTCTAAACAAAAAAGAACAACAACAACAACAACAACAAAAAGTTACTCATGAAATACATCTTGTCAAGTTTGACTTTTGATGAAAGTTTGAATCAGTCATATAGCTAAGAGTCCACAAAGTACCACATACCCGTCATGATATTAAATGGGGTTTCAGAGTTTCCCAGTTACATTCAAGGTGTTGGTTTTGTCATATACATAAATGAATTCGACTGGATCTCTTTCTCATGTTCCTGACTGAAGCTGCACTTACAATTTACAAACTAAAATATTTTGTTTGTTAACTTTCCCTTTAAAAAAAGCATACCTTTATCACTTAATTTTTAAAAAAATGATTTTTTTATTTGATGCCTTCACAACAGAATGGATCAGCAGTTTATATGTCTTGCACTGTTGAGTCATGACAGAAAAACATTTCCAAATTTGTGCCTGCCAAAAAAGATCCAAATGACAATGATAATTGCCTTCTCAGAATTTACCCATGGCTCAAAGACAGCATGGACATCGGGGAACTGTTGGGGCAGAAAGGAAGTGCTTTCTATGCAATCCTTCTAAATAAGAGGAATACTGAAGAAGTGGGTAGCAGATAACAAAGGGTTGGAGTCCGAAAAGTAGACTAAAAAGCGATCTATCAGACCAGATGGCAGAGAGAATTGGAGGGGATCCTAGCTATGTTCCTGGTAGATTCTGAAGAAAATGATCATGACAGAGAGATACAGTCATGAGAAAAGATGCGGACACTGACCAACCATTTAGAAAACTGTGATTTACTCAAAATGTGCTTCTTTCGCATTAAGGACAAAATTTTTTAAAATCTGCGCAAGGGGATATTTGAAACTTACAGAAAATGTAGATCAAAGTGAGATAAAGATTTTTACAGATTTTTTTTTTAATTTGAGAATTTTTTTCCCCCAATTTTTTTCTTCTCCAAAATGTGGAAATATGTATACCTTATAAAGTGGAATTTAAAAAAAAAATAGCAACAAAAATATTTTTATAAAATATCTGTGATCCAAGAAAAATGACATTTTCAGAGCCAAAAAAAATCTCACAAAAAATGCGGAAAAAGCCAAAAATTGCCGAAAAAAATGCAACTCACGAATTACAACAGATAATAGTCTGCACAGCTCATTAGCAAGCTTTTATTAACATTGATCTAATGACAGGTAATAGGATTAATAATTAATCTAAACAATTAAAAAAAACGGCACTGCTAACATGGATAATCTTCAGATTCTCCCTCCATAATTACAATACAAAGATGACAAATACATGATAAATGGACAGGACAAAAAACCAATGTGACTGCATTTATCAAAGGTCACGATGAATAAAGTTGATAGAGCTAAACACCTTTTACTCTACCTCGGCCTGCCAAACCCCCACACGCATGCAAAAGTTAAACAATTTAACTTTTAAGTCTCCTGCAGCTTAGTAAAGTCTGTTTAGCCAGCCACCAGTTTGCATGAAATGGTGTACTGCATTAAAAACAGAAAAAGGAGGTATTGCTCGTCAAACAGGCTCAGAAAATTATATTTAATTTTCACATTACATTGATTCAAATTATGTTCTGCTGGATCATCAAGTGAGCATTTCAAACTGGCCATATATTTTGCAGTATCTTTATGTGCAGCACACACAGTTTTTCTTTCGTGATTTAATACCAAATTGCAAGGAGTGTAAAAATAACTTGCCTCCAGAGACTTATCATGTTGCTGGTGTGGCATGACGTTCAGCCCATTTTTAGAAGTTTGTTTCAGTGTATTGATGAATTGGTACATTTTAATTAGATCTAGGCTCAAAATATCTTTCGACTGTTGACCGCTTCTATCACTAAATCCAGAACTAACAACTAGATTTAGATTCTAAATCTTAAACCTACTGACAAGATATATGCGCCAAAGAAAGAGCAAATCATGTCTGTGGTCATAATAAACTCCTTCGTTACAACCAATTTTTCATTCCCTGATATAACATTGATTTTGGCTTGACTGTTGTCAATAGAGCAGTAGCCTTTTTCAGGGTCATATCTTCATGTTATACTGGCTATGTAAGGCAGGCCTAGATCTGAATTTTCTTTGCTGGAGACCCTCCTCTCTTCAGTGCCTTCCCCTTACCTCTTCTTCTATAGTCCCTCCCCTTAGCAGACCTAGATTCAGGTCTAAATTATGTCTATCTGTTGAAGGCATAAGGCCAGTCTGATCATCATCATCACTCAATCTCGATGTCTCAGAGTCCGGTTCTGGCTCACTCACATACTCTGACCCAGAATCATCATATCTGTCACCTTCAGTCTCCTCACCTGGCAAAATACACACGTGTATTTTTTTTAAAGGGGGGGGATATAGAACGGCGTTTCTCAGACATTCTGGTGCGATTTTTTGTAGATCTAGACGTCTGCTAGATGATTATGTTCAGACTTAAACTGTAGGTTATGTAGAGCTCGACTGTTGTTGCTGCAGTAAAGAAACTAGAAGGCTCGGGGAACCATGGTATCCACAACTTCCGTCCGTACTTGGTACGTCATGGCAGTATCCTTCCTTCAAAGACGTGTATGATATGGTATACTTACCGTGTAACTGATACAGGGGATGAAGGTATTAATAACTAACCTGAGACCAGAACAGGTACTAGATTATGGCCGTCCCATTTGTCTCGGCTTAGCCTAGGAATACATGTATGTAAAAGAAGTTAGCAAAGCACATTCGATCTTTAACTATTTGATGTCAATACAGTATCGACACAAAACTTGTTTATTTTGTTTTCGTGCCCAGTAAGATAAGTCCACCAAATTAGAAAAATCTCAAAATCAACAAAGAATTTCTATTCAAAAATGCAAAAAAAATGCTCCAAAATTGCAAAAAATGCCAAAACGGTGAAAAATGTGGCAATCATGCGGCAAGTAGGTAAAAATGCGGCCGCATGATGTGCGGGGCGGCCGCATTTTTCTTGGATCACAGAAATATCTTAAACCCAATCAGACAAAGTTTCTATATCAGTTGAAAGAATATTTCTGCAAGTGCAATATTTGGTGGTTTTGTGACTGATTATTTATGAGAAATTTAGGAACATACAGCCGCTCTGACCCAGTTGCCTGTCCCTGGTTTCCGGGGGGGGGGGGGGGGGGGGGGGGGGGGGGGGGGGGGGGGGGGGGGGGGGGGGGGGGGGGGGGGGGGGGGGG
>JBCEWB010715609.1:0-17031 GCA_039654565.1 Peronia peronii | reverse complement strand
TGCACACAGTTGGTGCCGCCTCTCCCTTCCCAGTCCCAAACAAGCGGTATATCTACTGTACAAACAAGTGTAGTTTCGCTTTTTTTTTCCCTACGCTTCACCAGTGGCCATGGAACCGATCTCAACGTAAAATTGCCATTGAGGGTCACGCAGACAGTTTATAAGAACTGGGGAGGCTACTGTGTATATTACCCACCTCTTATTCTTTTGTGAGAGGTCTTTTCTCTTGAAAATGGGAAAGATAAACCTTGCTTAAAATAAACTTGTTGACTCGGTGGAGGTTTATCTTAAGCGGACTCCACTATATTATAAACGTAACTTGATTTTAATATAGATCTGGGTCCGTTTTTGTTTACTTGCAAATGAGAAAAACAGGATTTTATTTCTGCAGCTGTAACAAAGTACTGCCCTTCATCACGTGTTATGCTTAAGGAGTGGAAATTTTCATCCTGGCTACATATAAGTAATTATAATTCAACCTTTGGTAATGACTTCTGTCAAATCACAGTATTAATTTTCCGGCAAAATTCAGCTGGCCATTGTTTCAAATGGTCTAATTTGTAAGTTATCTGTCCTTGCATGGCTCAATTACATTAGATCTACGTGCTTTTGTGTTTCAATAGTCTCTAACATGCGCGATTGATGCATAATGATTTTTATGACTAAACATTTCAGAATAACGTTCCCAAATATTGTAGGGTGATAAGGGAGACATTTATGCTACATACCAATGTTTATAGCTAGATTTTTCAATGAGTTAGTATTTTCATTATTTACTCTTTCTCATTATATGCTGTATTGATATAGCATGCCTTATAAATTATTCGATCTTGATCTTCCTCTGAATATGGCATCTTTCCTTCGGCTGTATAAGTCTTATACAGCCAAAGGAAAGATTCCATATTCAGAGTCCCACAGTACATGGCAGTCTTTTCCTACACATTCTGCATCTTAATAAGATTTTTAAGTAGTTAGCACTATTTGTGAAGATAATATTCCTTTAATTCATAATTTTTTTTTGTCACTGTTACATCTAAGAGATTAAATATATTTAATTGCTTTGTGTTTTCCTTTTGCTCTCATTTCATTTCAAGTTTTTAAATTACTTTAGCAATATTGATGCAAGCTTAAAGATAAAAGTAATTTTGAATAATATTTCTGACTAGAATACACATTAACACAAACTTATGAAATGTATTTTTCTTAGACGTAATGATGACACAAAACTTGGTGCCACAGAATACATTTTGATCACCTCATTTACTTCTTACAAAGTTATGTCTACTGTTATTTCAACTTGAAGTAGTGGAAAACCATAACAAAATTACTCTTTCATGTGCCATCATTACCTCTAAGAAATGTGGGGCAACTATATTTCAAGCAAGGACACCTGCAGCAATAACCAGGAGTTGAACTATCTTTTCTTTTTAAGATAATAGACCTAGCATCTTCAGGTACTGCTTTAGTACATGTATGTCAAAACATTGCCATACGAGTGCCAATCATATGGTCGACCTTTTAAGAATGGCTCATACATGTATATAAAATACAATTATACATGTATGCAAAAGATGAATAAGTAAATAAAACATTTCGTTCATAGAACTGATACTGGTATTGGTAGTATATTTATAAATTCTGTAATGAAGGTGGTCAAACAACCATGAATGGACACAGAAGATTGCAAGTACACTGTCTGTGGAACTGTCCATTTTCTATTACCTGTTCTTGTTCAGATATATTGATGGTCTCGGGCACAAACTGTCTCACTCAGGAATTTGGAGCATTACTTTTATGCCTCAAAATAACTCACAAACGCATGATCCATCATGTCTAAGAATATCTAAGCCCTCAGACCAATAGAAATTAGTCAAATTGTCATGTGATCAAATCATCAAATCGGAGATCGTTCTCAACCACTAAGTTTTTTCGTCTCCTTGTAAAATTTGTGTTTTTGGACTTAGATGGTTTGTGCCCAAGACCATCGACATGAAGTTTATGACACCTGTTTATTTACCTGGAAGGAATCATAGAACCTGAAAAAGTGTACTTAACTGAGGAATAGAATGGTTTGTTTGTTTGTCTGTGTTGGGGTTTAACGGCACATCAGCACAGTCATGGCTATAATTGTGCCAATCATGGTAAGATATGTTTACACGTCAAGAACAGGAGCAAAGAGAGAGAGATAGAGAGAAAAGATGTCACCCCTGAAACGTCGAGGATGGTATTCCATGGGAGACATCCCTCTGATAGCAGGCTTTCACTGCCTGCAGGAGGAAGCAAAGAACCTTCTTATATACCGTGGACTCTCATGGGGGATCCCATATGAATAATAGAATGTGTGTAATAGAATGGCTCTATCTTCACATCAACAATGAACATGTATTGCTGAGTTTAACTTACATCAATTGGTATTCTCTCTCTCTCATTGGTTGTGTGAGCCTGTCTCTTTTCTCCCTGTCTGTCTTTCTGTACAAGCATATGTTTGTGCATGCATGTGTGTTAAAAAAACATTTTTTGTCCTCTAATAGCAGTGTAGTGTGAACTGTTATGCAAAATTCAAATTTAATCAGGCAAATGAAACTTTTACTTTATAGATGCAAATGTAAACACTGTCAATATACATACCACATCCTGATGTTCTTAAAATAACATTAAATTCACAGTGTGATAAAAGAATGTTTTCTGTCCTTTATTCTAAGAATGTCGCTTGTCTTGCAAATTCATCCAAAGTGTCATGCAAACAGTGCAAATGAAATATTCTTCTCAACAGATATAAATGTTTATGTATGTAAACAGTATCAAAATACAACATCCTTATGTTTTAAAATAATACCAAATTCAACAAATATTGGCACAATTGCTGTCAGAAACATACAATCAGACTGACAGACACACAAGTGATGTAAGGCAAATAACTCAGAGACTAAAAATAACAAGTTTAATACCACCAAATAATTGGGTTTTCACAACTGCAAAATTTACAGACAGTTCCATACAGGCAGATTTATACCAAAGAAAGAAGAAAATAAAGAACAATATGTAAGAATAAATAGCTGCATACATTTGATGAGAACAAATGCAATTCAACATGTCTGAATTTGTCAATGTCAATATTTCTTTGAAGTAAAATTTAAATATATAAAGCCCTCATGCAAATTTTTGGAGTCCATTTTCACCATCTGTTATTTTCTCAGTTCATACATTTAGACACATGTATTTTTTCCCAACATAATTATGCTAATATCAAACTTGTGTTCCACTTTCCACTAGTCATAATTACAACAGAAAATGAATTGGCTATTAGTCCTTCCTATTACTATAGTGAACAAAAATTTGCAAATGAAAATGAGCAATATTTGAGACTTATAATGCCTGGAAACAATACACATACAACAATACACATACACACATAATATTTATTTAGTTACACAAACTAAAATCATCATATGTCATTGTCATACAGCTGTAATTCCATAAATAACCTCATTTAAAGTATGGCCAGATAATCATATAAAGCATTTTGATTTTGTATGTATGAAGTAATCACCTATTTACTGTGCTATCAATCTGCAATAATTTTCCCTGGATGAGTTATTTGTACAATTTTTCAAAATTATTTCATGCATTGCACCACGTGCTACTTTAATAATGGAAAAACCACAGCTGCTGCAGCAAAATTCAAGATTCAATGACAAATTAACTGTTATAGGCTGTTATGATCCAATCTGAAGATCAATCAACAAATAATAATGCATCCAAAAGAACCATGTAAATTGATAAACAATTTCATAAAACTATTATAATCATCCAATGCATGATCCTATATGTGTACATATCTTTTATTACACACATATACAGAAAAAAGACATACAGACACACACAAAAAAACTCATCTAAAGTAAAAATTACAGAAAAAAAATTTCACAGTTCCAAACCTGAATATGTTAGGGAACCAGCCCTTCTGATGATGAGTACAGTAGAATCTAAGCACTCCTGGAGATATGAGAAACAGTACTACACTGTATTTCATTGGAATGTGAGAACTAGCTGGGTGGGGACTGTTTACCCCTTTCTTTTTGTCACATCTGAAGGCAGACATGATACAAATGACTGTTGGCTCAAAATTACACCTATGAAAATCCAGTACTTCAAATTGTTTAAATATTTTGAATCTGTATTATATGAGACGCAACACAATGAAATCAGGTGCTCATCCACTGAGACGACCAGAGAAATTACGTGCTTTTCAACAGTGAATGAATTTTCAACGCAATTTTTTTTTTCTTCACAGCACCCTTCTATATCAATCTGAAAATGCATTTCAGAGTTAAATTTGTGGAAACAGATTGAGTAAAAGCCCCAAAACTGGAATTTAGTGGCATGGCCTAATAAGGATTAACAAAAGTGATCAGCCATTTTCTCACTAAATTCAGCTGCTGCAAACAGGTCACAAATTCAGCTGCTGCAAACAGGTCACCCCCATCATTTCTAATTACCAATATCTTGACTTCTACTTAAGGTAGAACAAAAATTTTCTCACATACCAGTACAGAAAGGAAATTACATGTAAATAACATTCACAGTGCTACCAATAATTCCATATGTTCATATGTTCAAAATCTGACGAGAGCCTGATTTCATCATGTCACATCTCATGTGTTTATTCACTTATTTAATGCTCTCTATATTTATTTATGTATCTGACCTATTGCCAGGCAAGGACTGTTGAAATCTGTCATGACAATTTCCACTGGATGTTGGCACATTCAACAGATGTATGATTGAAGCTACAATAAATTTGTAATTGCTCAATAATTTATCAAACATAGCCCCTCTGCATTAAGTTTCTTTTTCAATGTATTTCCTGTTAAATAAAGAAGAAATAATAGTGCAGAATCTGTTTTCTGCTTTCTCAGTCTGATGTCACTTTCATACTATAATTTGACAGGAAATCAAGATTTGAAAAACAGAGTCGTTAACTTTAACGTGTCAGCGCTCTTTCCACTGCTTTAAAAACTCCCATACAATCGACAGGTCTTTGTTGAACACTAAAAAGAAATATAGGAACTTATTTGAATAAAGATGCTACATATCCTCATTACTTGGAATTTGCCAAAAGTTTGACAGGAAAACATATGTTAAGTTAAACATTTTTTAAATGCATAGCATGTTCATCAGATCTGCGTTGAAGTAAATTTTATCAAAGAATAAAGAACTTCAGCATGTCCTATAGCATTTGAAGTGAAAACCCAACATTCCCTTGCTTTCTGTCATATTTTATTAGCCTGTTCTTTGATGCCGTATTTCATGATAGATTTTTTCACTTAATTTACACTATGATTTTACAATTCAGTTGTCTTAAAAAATAGTTTTTTTGTAACCAACTGCTCTGAAAGTGTGCATGCTTATAACTAAGTCATTCATATATATGCTGTATTCACTATATCGATTAGAGAGATCTGCAAAATGTTTATTTTTCTTACTTGTATCACATGACCTGTAGGATTTTCTCTTATTTGGCAATGGGTCATTTATTTATCTATCTGTCTATTTATTTATCTTTTCACAGGTATCACAATATTTATTTATTTGTTCATTTATAATTGATTTATCAATATGTACTTATTTATTTTTATTTATTGTTCTAAATCGAATTCATCAGATTATCTTACCCATAAAACAAAATTCATCATTCTCAGGATAATCTTTGACATGTCGCATATATTTACTATGATAAATGTAATTTTAATCATCTATTGCATGCTGTATAACTGCTCAAAGTCATATAATATGGGAGTTTTCTTTTGTATGGAAATTGCTGACAGCAGTGTCTGATTGTCTGTTTTACCATTTTCCCTCACCACAATTTAAGGAAACTTTCTATGGATACTATTCACAATATGAAACCAAAAAAGCTATGGCATTTTGGATGAAGATGAGCTAATTCTTTTTTAAACCCAAAGACAAATAAGTACATGTATCATGTCATGTGTTGACAGCACTTCATCAGCAGATATTATAATACATACAAAACGCAAGAGTTCAAATGTTAAAACGTTGAGTGCTTAAAAAATTGTGAATTTTATCTGTTCTCTGCTAAAAAAAATCTACACTTTTTTATTTGATATCTCAAATATATATATATTTCTGTACAGAAATCTATCAAACTCAAAACAGGTCAAAAGATAGTTACAAACTACATGTACAATTACTTATAAGTATTTTTGTGAGATTATGATTAGTTCTCTATCTGTGCATATAGGCTACAGAGATTTTGTCTCGATCAATGTGGCAGTGTATGCAATCACTTAATATCCTTTACAATTTCTAGATGTTAATAAGTGTCCTTCTTCATTCAGCATTTAAAATTTAAATTAAAACAGTGATTTTCAGTGTAAAAGCACAATTGCTATTTATGCCACTGAGAACAGGACTATTAACAGTGTCTAAACAGCTGGCTGTGCAATTTCCATAAAGTCTAATGAGTGGCCAGAAAGTCCCACGACATTGAATGGCAATAAAGAAATGAACAATTGATACATGTTATCGCTAATAAAAAAAATCTTACATGTCTCAACAACTGAACTAGCAGAAATAACAGAAAACCAAATCAAATATATCTATATTGCAAGTAAAAAAGGACACAAAAATCAGAGCAGAGTGGCCCGAAAAGCACATAATTTTACTGTCCTGGGACTTTTTGGCCACTTTGTACATGTAGTGAGATAATATCACAATAGGTGATGTGAAATGCTATACATATACAAAAGTCATACAGACATCACAACTGGGCAGAACATTGTGCGAAGAGGTGTTCAAGCACAAACCTGTCCTTCCTCTTCAAACTAAAGATCATTTCAGACATGATATGAGGATCTGTTCTAATTTTTGTCTTATTAAAGACTGCACATTATAGATTAAAAAAAAAATCCATCTATGTTTTAATGGGAAAGGCAAACTTTTTTCCCACTTTGAGCTGTTCTTCTCCTGGAGTAACAAACAGTATGCTCTTACAATCTGAACAGCCTCGTGTTGATATTTAATTGAGATGACATCAAAATAAAATACTGTGAGATTTAGTTTGTTTTGGTCATAATGGCAAGACATCAGTCAGTTTCTTGAATATTTAACTGACCTGTTCATTCACCTTTCAAGACCAAGAGATATTTTTAAAACAAAATGACAGTATTGCTCTAAGAAAGAGAATTCCACTTGAACTGGCTGAAAATTGATTTATATAATATAAAATATAAGTTTGTGCTCCAAAAATATTTATCCACACAAAACACAAATTCACAGGTTCCACTCCAGATGTCTGAGGTCATACCCAAATGTGTATCCTATATGTCACTCTGGGTTGTGGATGGCTATGATGAATCTAAACATTTGCTGCTTTTAAGATCAAAATGTGTCACCATAATAACTTTTCTACTTAAAACAAAATTAAATATGTCATAAACTCAGTGGTGACTTCATTATATCCCAACAAGTCACAGCCCCAAAATGCCCACAGCCAATAGAACTTGGCATTTATTTAGGTATGAATAAGTACCTGTACATACATTTTACATGTATATGAGATGTGACTCAATGAAATCAGGCATTCAGCGAACTGAGACAACCGATGAAATTACAATACCTTCAACAGCGAAATTTTAACACAACTTTTTTTCCCCCACAGAATCCATCTATGTCATTGAAAAATGTATTTCAGAGTCAAATTTGTGGTAATATATATGAGTAAAAGTCCACAAATTGTAATTAAGTGGCATGGCCTACCAAACATTAACAAAAGTGACTGGCCATTTTCTCACTTAATTCAGCTGCAGCAGTAGGTCACCCGTCGAGATAACCTCCACTAGGAGGTTGAAAGGCGTATTACAGAACATAACGTAGCAGTAGGTCAACTGTTACTCTCCATATGAAACAAAACTTTTTTTCACCAACAGAAAGAAAAATGAATAAGCTCTACACTTATACCAATAATTCTATACACTGACTAACTGACCAGCGCTTGATTTCAATGCGTCGCTTCTCACATGGCAACAAAAATGAGAGAAAGGACAACCCTGGGCCTACTTGCATTTTAAGGCAAAACATTGAAATGCAAGAAGAAAGAAAATTGTGATGTAAAGATACTCAAAAATATCCGCAAGGCAAATAATGCATGAATCAATCACAAATAATGCATGAATCAATCATGTCCAAAGCTGCCTGTATCATAAGTCTTCCATCATGCTGGAGTCTTTGGTCCAAGTGTGATAAGACAATGATGATAAGCAAGGCTAAATATGAGAGCAAATTCTTTTTCTCACTATATTACACGTTTCTTAGCATTTTCTTTGAATCCACTTTCATGGGGTGACCATAATATTTCTAGCATGGTAAGTCAAAATGATACGACATAATTTTAAAAAAAAAAATTCTATTTAACAAGACATATATCATTCCACATACTTTCAATGACTGTGTTTTTATCTCTGAAATCTCAAGACTTTTCAAGCCTGACTGTTACACCAAATAAAATCTTCATTTCTGTCTTCAATCACAGACTAAGATCAAACTCTCTTTAGATGTTCACTTACTTTGAGCACAAGGCAAACAACTGAAAGGTCAAGATCAGGACTCCTAACAAGGAAGACATGGAATAATTTCCCAACAAACTGCATGCCTTTGTGACACATGCTTAACCTTGATGGTTAAGCCAGAGCTTCTTTGCTATGGATAAGGATTCTATGGTGCAACTTCCCTCTCAGATAGAAGGAAATGATGTTCTTTCAAACTCAGGACAACAAGAGCGTGACTAGTAAAACTTTGGTAACCTTGGAAGTGCCAAGAGCTGATCTGCCCCAAGCTCTGATAGTCAAACTTTCGTATTGCAATGTTTTCCCAAAACCACACAATATGATAAAACGGTACATGATTTATAATGTCATTTAGATCTATAATACCATCTCTTGAACATGTACAATTCTAGAAACATTTTATAATCTTCTCTATCACTTCTAAGAATAAGAAAAGCTGGCAGATCACAGTGCTTGATTTGCACCTATTTGGACCTGCAAAATTCACTGCATTTGCAAACCACAACATTTTTCACGGGATACTTTTTTTTTTTTTTCCTGAATTTTGTGCACATTATATTCCACAATACCTAGATGCAACCGTGCAATGCAAAGTCTGTAAAATTCTCTATGTTATAATTCAAAAGATATTTTATTTACAAGCAATGTGCCTTTAAAATATACCTTGACATTTCATAGAGGGGTATGTGACTTTTGGTTAGAAGAAACTGGATCATTACAAAGAAGTTTTATGGATTGGAGAAACTGTTGGTCTACTGTGACCTCAATTTTCTATTAAAAAAAAATCATCTTCTTGCCAAAACAAAGGTTAAATCTTGCAACTTTCTGTACAGCTACCATACAGAAATTATATGCACTTGTTAAAATGCTATAAATCATCTATTGCTAGGTGGACAATGGATATTTTACATCTGAGTATCAATGATAGAATAAATATATCATATTCAAATAGAAACGCAAATGCCTTTTACTACACTGGAATAAATGTACTTGTACAATCAACTGCAATAAAAACTTCAGCGTGAAAGAAGAAAATATAGACACAAAAATTACAAAATGTCCCTAGGTAGATTATAATACTCCCTGAAAAAAACAATGAGGGTAAAAATATAATAATTTGAGGTTTCAGTAAAAAAACAGATTCTCCCTTAGAAAGAGGAAGTGCCCAGGAACTGTTTATATGAAATTAATTGTCATAATTTCATAAACTATTAAAATATGTCTTGCACCCAGGACAAATAAGTCGGAAGTCACGCTGGGCGATCGCAACTTACTGTCATAATTTCATAATTTATTAAAATATGTCTTACGCCCAGGGCAAATGAGTCGGAAGTCACGCTGGGCGATCGCAAGTTATGGCTGTTTTTAACTATTTTCCCACTCAGAAAGCAAATTCTTTTTTTCTGGTTAGAAAAGGTTGAAGTTTTGTTTTGTGGAAAACAAATAAAAAATTTTGATATCTGAGTTAGAAAACAGTTTAAAATGGCCATAACTTGAATTCGCCCAGCACGACATCCAACTAATTTACTCTCAGCACAGGACATATGGAATGTTTGAAAAATTGGCTCTTGACATATTGGACACTCAATCATTTCTAGCACTTGATTCACAGATGAGTTTTTTCTTTGAAACCAAAAGTGGCTGCAAGTATGGTTATTTTTTTTCTAAAACTGAAATTCGCTTTTCTATGACTGAGTCTGTACTGATCAATGCTATTTCCACACAGGCAGCCACAGTCTTGTTAAACTGAGTATCATATCCAGCAAAATCCGTGTTGAAAATTTGTCAAGACACACAGACCATCAAAATCACTTTTGGCATCAACATTTTTCCAAACAGATCAAATTTTTCATCATATCTGCTGTGAAATGATGACACATTAGCTAAACTGATTGAAATGACATGCAATTCACATAATATTCCCCTGCTGATATAAAACTGCCTAAATATCAATGTAAAGATTTCAAAATTAAAAAAAAAACCCTCTTTATATTACAAAATAGTAAGCCAAACAAAGCTAATCTAATGGCATTGCTCAAATAATACTGAGCATAAAAGAAAAACGACACATTGTATGTAGTGATATCACTATCATGTATTGTATAATTACAATAACATCTTTCCTACATTCAGATTATCACTTATATACAGTCGACTACACCTGAGTCGAACCCTCATGAGTCGGCTTTCAAATGAGTCGATCTTTTTTCTTGGAACGGGTCCCGGCGCTTCTTTACTTTCCTTAAAATCATACTCATGAATGACGTCGACTCATCCGTATTCACTAATGAGTCGATCCTTTTCTCCTGTCTCCGTCCTTATAAGATCAAAGGAAAAAGCAATGCTTGAGTCGATGTAACTATCTCAGCTTGCGCGGCACTTCATCTCAACACATTTACGTTCCTCCCATCATGCAACAGCATGACTATAGGTTAACTTCAACTGTCAAACTGATTCACTAAACAGGATTAAACCCTCCCTCAGACTATGTGATCAGAGGCCAACCAGCCATTGTCTCCTCCTCCTTTTCACACCTCATCCACAATCTTCCCCGTCAACCGTGTATGTTTCATACTCACACCGCACACCCCCTCCCCGCTGTGACGAAAGTGTCATGCAAATTCGCGTAAGCGGGGTAGGGAACATAGTGTTGGCTAGCGTCTCTGATGTGGGGAATTCTCCGGTCGCACCGCGGTTCACATGTGGATGTTACCTTGAGAAAACCCCGGGGAGTCGGCCATTGCTCTTCTCATCGCTGGAACTTGCTCGCTGGACTAGAGGATGGCAAGTAGTTGTCAAAAAAAAAAAAAAAAAAATCCTCCAGTCCCCCTACCCGCTCTCTTATTTTTACTCGCGATTTGGCCAATTAAGAGTATTTAGACCTAGACACTTTTTCACTAACCTGTTCCAGTCAAAACGAGAACAGTGAGGTACTGCACCCTCCCCGTCCCGCCTGCAGATAGATTCATCGCATGTAATGTTTATCATCTTGAAAAAGGCCTAGTATAGGGGTAATACATAATTATAGGCCTACATGTTTCATAACATGAAGCGGTGGGAGGAATGTTGGAGGGTTACGAAACTGCATGCGGCAATTGTGTTGAGCTGAAAATGAATGTTCAGGAGGCAGGTTTGGGAGTGGTGACATCGTCAATTTACATGATAGTGAAACTTAAACGGCCGATGACAACGGGTGTCAATAATAATACATGTGTTACAGTAAATTCAACCAAAAGCTTGGTCGATCTCATTGAAAGGAATGGAAGAGATCAAAGTTGATGCTTGGTGAAAGAATGCATAAGGGGAACTAACCATTATAGTGCCTGACAATATGTCATTCCAAATAAATAGTGCCTATTTTTAGTTTTGTAGTCTTTAGTGACATACGGATGAGTCGAATTACGGATGAGTCAATCCTATTTTTCCTCCCCCACCAGCATCGACTCATCCGCATTCCACTGTATTAATCAGTGGAAAATACGGTGTTAAAAATATAATGTCGACATAATAAGCAAAAGCAATGTTTATCTTATACAAGATAGGTGTTTAATAAAAGATTCATTGGTGTTTATAAATAGGACTGTCTTTGTTTGAGCCTAATGTCTTTCACAGTTTGTAAATCTATCACCCATAGTCCTCGCCCAAAATGACTGTCACCATCCTTGAAACTCAGAAACATAAATAAACAGACATGAATCCATGTAACTGCATAATAAATTACACACCAGACCATTGTGCAGATTGACATGTACTTAATACTAAAAAACCTTAAACATTTTTAATATATTCTTCAAGTGGATTTCTACATAAAGAAAAAAATTAAAAAAAAAAAAACAAAAATTAATGACGAGATAAAAATACAAGATAAGATAACCTTTATTCACAATATGCATCTCTCTTTGTGTCGGGGAGAGTTTAAAACTGGTATGTACATATATTGGACATATGAATTTCCTAAACAATATGATTATGTAAAATTATGTATTTTTTTCAAATAATCTCCATTTCATAGAACTCTGCGACTATGGCAAATATTGATCAGATGGCAATCACTCTAATTACAGGACTGGCACTGATGGAGGCATATGAATATTTACAGTTGGCAACTATGACAGGAACATGGCGCAAGCAGTAACCATTTATCATAACCACTGAACAAACACCATGTACTAACTGAATACGTCTATTAGTGGAGCCTTCAACCAACAATACTTTTTTCTTTTACCTTTCTTTTTTTCCAAGTTCATACATGTTTCTTTCATAATATTTATATACATTCTCTGTCTCTCTTTTTTTTGGCCAGACAACTTCAAATGCTCATTTCTTGGTTATGAACATTTAAACCACAACCATTCCTCCTGACAAAAAAAAAAGATAACTGATATTAAGAACAAATTCAGTTTCACCCATCTTTTGACAGGCTTTTAAAAACTTCCTGTTGTTTCTCTCAAGGGAACTAAATCTTTCCCTCTGAATTAAAATGTATATTTACACATACACACAAAAAGTACCTGACATGCTCTGCTTGCCTCATGCAAATGAAATTAAATTTCTGAGAAAGCAAAATACTTCCTCTCAGTCTACAACTTTCTCTCAGAGATCACATTATTTTGAACATTACATGGTGATGTTATCTTAAACTAAAACTGAATGGTCTCTCTTGCCAACAAATCATTTTAAACCAATACAGTGTGAAACCTGAAAATATCCCATGTACAGAAAACATAAATATAGTTGTCCCATCAATCTTTCTTTTCAAGGGAACTATTGAGAATTTTCCCCAATTCAGTGAGTGAACGCCCTTGCCCACAATTATTTGCAACTCCACAAGATTTGAAAAGCATCAAAAGTGTTAGAACCCTAAATTTAAAGTTGGAAGTCTCGATGTCCACAATATTTAACAAAGAAATGGAAGAAAGAAATTCATATCTGCATTCTCCCTAACAAGTTCTTAGAATGAGTCCCAAATTATCCCTTATATGTTCTTAAAATGAGTCCCACTGAATCTGGCCCAAACATACTTGTAAATAATGAGAAAAAGGAAACCGGGTAGAATTAAATACAGAGGAGATTCTCACAAATAGTAGTGACTGATGTACCAGAAACATCAAATTGTTTTCATCAAAAAAATCGGAAAATTAGTCGGGCGGATTATTTATTATTGTCGATACTCTGATGTGCTGAATTTCCATCCACAACTCTCACATGCCCACACAACTGCATGTTCTCAAGTGTGACACTAAAGCGCATGTTTCAAGTGTGATGAACTCGGCGCCACGAACTACGATCTCGATCTACAAACAGCTGCTGAACAATAGTTCAACTCTCATCCAAAGCATGCGCAAAAGTCTATCACACTTCCAGTTTCAGTGTCATTGTGCGGGACTTGTTTCGTATTGAAAATTATGATAAAATAGCACTTGCCTTGTGAACTCAGCAAAAGTCGGCAGATGGTCGACCAAAAGTAGGAAAGTCGGCGACAACCAAAAAAGTCAGAATTTCGGCTAAAGTCGGAAGTTTGACATCCCTGATGTCTTCACAGCAAAGGTGTGAGATACCTGAGTATTGAAAATTATGGAAGAGGCCAGCTTTTTGCCAAGAATGACATTGAAAAAACAATATGTACAGTACTCTCTCATTTATCATGGGTGTTAGGTACCAAGACTGCCCGCGATAAACGAAAATCTGTGAAGTAGGGATACTATATTTATTTTGTTATTTACATACATTTTAAACTTTTATAAACTTCCCCCACACTGTTAGCAACTCTACTGTACTACCCTTTCCCATACTCTTATAGACTCTTATAATGGAAATTTAAATATTTCATTTATAATGGTGCATGCCGCGATATAGTGGGAAATCCGCAATACAGAATACATATGCATATTAAAAAACCTGCGATACAGTGAAGCTGCGAAAGGTGAACCATGATACAGCGAGCGATGACTGCACTTCAGAAGCAACTAATGTGGCATGAGTGAGATTGTTCAGAACCAAAGAGATTCTTCATTTCCTCATCCAAAATTGATGAGATTCTGATGGATGCCATTGCTTTTGGATATTACAATACAAATGTGAAATACCTTGATGATAAGACGATGATTTGCACCATTGTATTCATGACGTCAGGCTTAGAGACTTAAGTGATCTGTCCTGAAATCTGATGCAGTTGTAAAACCTACGGTCCTTAGGCGGATTAACAATGCAAGGAGTTTCTTCAAGCAACATCATCATTGGTCCAGCAGTTCTAAAGTTTTCCACTCTGAGAAAAAAAAGGACTGACCTCTGGATCAAGATCCATTGTCATGCCCTGCTTATGAAGTACATAATGTTGATGATCTCTCTTACATATGTGTGTAGGAAATATCATACAATTACACAACAGCCATGATAATTCATCTCCCACATCAACAGATTCATACTCGACAAAAACCTTCCACACAATCATATTGTCAACCCAGTCACACAACCCCTCTAATCATCCATCAATCAATCCTGACAAAGATGCTTGACAGCTAATGATTGTAATGTATTAAATAGACAAACTGGACAAATTCATAATCAGATCTGTTCAAACAAGTGCACAAATCATAGAATTTGTATTTTATAACAAACAAAATTGACATATTCAGTTATACTCAATCCTATTCTCTCACTGATGCTATCATAAACTGAGCCTAAAGGCTCAGAACATCAGTCTAAGAACATCAGTCAAACTTGATGTCACCCCCATAGATAGCAAAAATGAGCATGACACCATAGCCTGTCAGCAGTCCACAGTTCTGGAGCAGGAAAGTTTTCATCTCCCCAAACTCTCTGCCTTCTGGAGATTCTGCCGCTGTGTTCATTTCTGGCATCTGAGGAAACAGAAGTTCAGAGACATATGAGAAACTTTATTCACAGAGGTTGAGTTAACAGTGCAAATTAACCACAGAAGTGTCATAGGATTGACCAGGTCAAAGACTCACTCATCATACATAGCACCGGGATTATTTTCCAAACAGGTGACAACGCATTAAGATGGTGCTAATATCATATCACTTTATAGCATACACTGTCACTTGTTAACCATGAATATCCGTGCTATCATAGAAAACTTGTCACCCCAGCAGCGTCCACTGACATTTCACGATTGGCTACAAACAAATTTTAATGTAGAAATACATCTTGTATATTTGATTGGGCAAGCATACAGTCAAGACAAAATATCAATATTATAAAATATCACATTAATATATCTGGCAAGATCAACCCACAACTGCATGTCACTTTCATAAACATTTTTCAAGTGAAAATTCTGATTTACAGGCTGTCCTCACTGAAGGAAAAATATGACTTTTGAGTGCATTTATCACATGTCATAGCAAACAATAACACTTCTAAGATTTCAAAACTGAGGCTAAGTATTCTGCATTAGAGAGAGCTATCTTTAAAGTACATTTAACTCACTTATGACATGTCAAATCCTATTAATTAAGGACACAGAAAGAAAGAAAGTCGGCAGTTTTTAAAACTGTATGATTTCAAAGCATTTTCCCAAACAAATATTAAATGTCTTTTGGCTGTGCCAAGATAAAATGAGTAAGAATAATGTGTACAGTCGGAACCATTTACCATAGGATCGCTTATAACAGGAATTTGCTCATAACAGCAAATATTGTTAATCCCCATGTCCATTCCTACTTTGACATTAGAAAATATTGTCTCGTATAGATGTGGTATATGACAGTCGAATCCCTTTATAAGGATACTACTTGCAGCTCACAATACAGTACACCTAACGGTACTCTGAAAATGCACGAGGCCCATAAGTGGATCAAGTACACTATGAATATGATTGCTTGACCACTATGATTTCATCTCTTTTGTTCAATGGGTGCCTCGTAAGAGGGAAAAGAATGGATGGCAGTTGGGGAAGAGAGAGGATGGCTCATTTCAAAATTCATTTTGATAAACAAATCAGACTGAAAGAGTGGGCCAACATGGGGTAAAGAAAGGACTCACATGCAGCTCACAATGTTAGGTAGGGTAAACATGAATTTCGCCAATCACTGACTACTTCATCCAGTTGACTAATCAACTAATGATGAATACTGATAAGTTTAAGTTGTGGATATTTGGGATGCTGGTGATCTCACATTGTGTTTCATTTGCTGTGTATCAAGCAAGCTCTACTCACATTGCGATCACTTCAATAACATTGCTGTCCACACACCACTGTAGCGACAATGGCTCTCAGTCCCATGACAAAGTGTGCAAAAGAGACTAAGGGGGTAAGCGGGTGAAAATTTCAGACTGTTATTTCACCAGACTAAGAAGAGAAACTTTGACATGTTGTTGTATATGACTGGGAAAGATGTTTGTCACTTTCAAATTTTTTTAAAAAATGATGGTTTCCATGGAAATGGTGGCCATCTTGAAAAAAACACTAATCGTAGAG
>JBCEWB010715499.1:0-15087 GCA_039654565.1 Peronia peronii | reverse complement strand
AGAGAGAGAGAGAGACCTGATCGATGATCAACGGCCTTGCTAAGCACTGTGTACATGAATTATACTAACAGATGACCATCTAAGCAGGAACACTGACGTTTTTGATTCAATTAAGCAGGCTACTTCTGTGACTCTTATTGAGCTGGAAAATTGTTTACCAACTTACCTGACAGACCTGGCCGATGGTCAATATTGATTGGGGTTACATGTCCAGCCACTTAGTATGACGTAGATCGGATAGACGGAGGCTGAGGAAAGAAAGACGGGGAAAAGAGAGAACGAGAGAGACAGAGAGAGGGAGAGAGAGGAGGGAGAGAGAGGAGGGAGAGAGAGAGAGAGAGTGAGGCGAGGTCACCATCGACTGAGATCAGGCGAGATCTTCTCTCATTTACTGCCAGAGGCCAGTACTGAACATATCGGGCTCAGCGACGTCAACATGTTCATCAGTCCCATAGTCCCCCTTTCTCCTCCTCCCCTCTTCTTGGCTATGATCTTTTATCCTGGCATAATTATACCAGCATAATCAAATGAAAGTGGTTTCGATGAAGAAAGGGTGTGGGATTGATTAACACCTTATCATTCTAGTTATAAGAGAGAGACAGTATATTGTTGATACTCTGCACTACATCAACTGCTTCACAGTCCCTTAATATCATCAGCAACCACAACTTTAAAACAACAATGGACACACACATGCAGACACACGCGCAAGCAGCCACACGCACACTCTCACAAGCAGACACACAAAAGATACACAAAAGTACACACACACACACACACACACAAAACAAAAGTTCGCCTTATGGGTCCACCAAAACTAATATACCATTAGGTTACAACAAACAGTATTAGCAAAATATTGGATGGTACAGACACTTCACGCTGTTGACAGTTCATGGCCTAGTGCCCTGACTAAAGGGGTCACAGATCGCCGATTGTTGCTCATTACAATCTGGCAAGAATTTAATGAACAAAATAATATCAAAATTCATACTTATTTGTGACCTAGCTCTTGATGGAGTGAAAACCAAGACCTAGGGCACTGGTCTCCTTCATCTATATTTACGTTCCACTTGATTGCAGAAACTGGCAATTTAACAAGTAAAGAAATGACTGACCATGTTATTCCCTTCTCCCAAACCACACTTTTCATGGGTTAATTGCTTAGCAGCGTGGGAGGATAAAGCCAGAGAAAACTGCCCAGCGAAGATTGGGAAACAGATACGAAATCCATAAATCTCATTATCTTTAATGAAGCTTCATGAAATATTGATGTGATTTATGGCTGTCAACGGTTATACATCTGGCTTAAGTTAAAATTATTACAGCTGTGTTATAATTATTATTGTTTTTATTATTTCTACTTTACTTTAGATGAGACGTAGATAATGAAATGTGTATGATATTAGGATTATTTAGTTTCAATTGTAATAATAAATGTTTTCTTTTCTCTACTTAAACAAACATCTCCATTGATACACCACTTGTTTGTCACTATGACGCCATGTTCTTGAAAGATAACAAGTTAAAGCTGACTGGATTTATCGAAATCAATAACCTACAAAGGTATAACCAATCTTTCATACCTATTTTCTTCATTGCGCTGACTCCAATCCCTGTCCTCCATACCCAGCCCTACCCCCAGCCCTCTCCTCCACACCCTCACTGTTTTCTTAGACAATCAAATAAAACAAACATCAAACTATGATTGCTTGCCCTTAGTTGTATTTCATTTCCGATATTATGGTGACCTACTGAAATGTCATTATTTGATAAACTCACATGAACTGATAAAAGACAAATTGCTGCTGGCTTCCACATTGATAGCATCTCAAACAAGAAAATAGATTTTTCTGTTAAACTTCACAGGTTTTTAGAACAACATAGAAATAGACATTCGTTCACATCAACTTGGAGTGGACAAGAAATGATATTCCGAAACTGTATTACCTGCCATCGGAGAAACAACCAGAACTAGATACATGTGGGTTTGTGGTTCAAAATCTGCAGGTTAAATCCATCTCATTGACTGAGTCTACAAAAATTATTAGTACTTCCGCAAATCGTTCATTTGCCGGTATGTTTTACTTCTGAATTAAGCAGTTATTGAAACAGTTATGATGCACTTACTAATTTGAAAATGCTTCTTAACTTTCATTTTATGAAGAATTAATTTCCAGTAAGGCAGTAAGGATTCAGACGACAATAGATGGTGGATGTAAAAAAAAAAAGCCCTATGTCACCCAACATAGTTTTTATGTTCAATTAAGCTAATTAACCAACATTGGATCACACTAATTATTATTTATAGTTTATAGCGCTTACTATATACTTTAACTTGATAATCTCCGTCACGTTGCTATTTCCGTTTAAAATGATGTTATCCTCCAATTGAAAATACACATTTTTAAATCGGTAACATTAAACTGTACTCATCTAACCCCGGACTTATCTTAAGCTACTGATCCCGTTGTGAGAAAATACAGCAATAAACCTGGATAATCAGAAATTTTCATCGCTGGTAGCAAAACGATAGCTTGCCAAATGTCAGTTTCTAGTCACCAACTCAGCAACACCAGTAAGAGACCATTAGTAAAGAGCCTGACTGTTACACCTTCACCTATCCGCAATATAATCGCCCTTTCTCCCTGTGGGCAGCCACCCTCAGTGACCGCCTTCACCCTCATAACAAATCGACCTGGGAGCGAAAAAAGAGGGTAAAAAATACATGGACTACATTACCAACTGTCCATCTCGAGTCCCTCTATCTGGCCCGCTTATCACTTTTCCTGCATAGATCATTCCACAAAAACTATGGATAATTATTATCGCCCCATATACATAAAATAATAAACTACGAGATATGTAATTCAGAGTAAGGTATTAAGATGGGCAAGACAGACAGGATTTTATTTATCGGTCTAAGTCTATGAGCTTTCATTTGATTTTGTAAACCGCTCCGGGATCATTTCTATCACAACTCCCTTTTCTGGAATTTTTTATTTCATTATGTCAATGCTTTTTTTCCCGTCTGTGTCAAATAGCATTACATAAGAAAAACGTTTTGTTTCATTGCTTGATACTTTTAGTTAGAGCATCTTAAACAAATAATATGGGGGACTTAATCTCTGTTTCATCAACGTCTCACCCATTCTGCCAAAGCGAATACCATTCTGTCAGTGCTCTGTTTAAAAAGATTTAAATATTCTCCGAAAGACCTAAAAAATGGAAAAAGTAAGATCTGTGTTTGTTTGTTAGGAATTGGGGTAATTCTGCCACAAAAGTTGCTCGTGGTCCATGGAATGACCTTATCTCTCACCGTACACACACTGGACGGTGGCCAAGGAGTATAATGAAAACTTAGTTATGTCCACCCACATCAACTGTAATCTGCTTCGTTGTGAATGACTTGATGAAAGCACATAGTATCAATCAGTACAGATGACAGCAAAAAGGATAAAATAATACATATAGGAATACGACTGATGGCGCTGATGAAAATAATTAGAGAAAAGCAATTACAAAGTGTAAATAATTTTTGCTGTATATTAGGTCAGGGGGCGGGAGTGCTTCTTTAAGGAAGGAGACTTTCATTTTGGTTTAATAATAGGCAGGACTACGAGTATAAAGGTTTCATTTTGGCTCTTCAGATTCGGTGATTCCGTGTTACAAAGTAGAGATAGATAATGATACAATTCTTGAGAAACTGTTATGAAATCTCATTTACAGCAACACCCCCCTCCCTCCCCAATCCCTTCTGTCAACTCACCCAACCTCTGCTAAAGAATTACCTTCTTATACAAGCCAGTCCAGATATCATTAAGCCAAATCATTGTTTAACCATCAGGCTCTCTGAGGTCTCTCCATAATTGATGTTTGGGGGGGGGGGGGGGGGAATAAGAAATTGGATGGCAAGAGCTATGTTTAATCACAAAAGTGTCATTAGAAAGCGCTGGAACTTTGTGATTGCTAGAATAACATAATTATAGTGGTCAAAATAGATAACAATATTTATTATATTATGCTTGAATGTGATATAAAATGAGTGCTGTATTATAACATTGTCTCAAAAGCAACTGCAGAACAAAGTATGATAACAGGATCTTTGAACAGATCAGATCTCCTAACACATCGATGTTTAGCATTTCCGTGTCCATTACATAAGACAACACTTTGAGGCCCCCTGTTCAGTTACTTCGCACTCGGGGTAAAAGTTATGAAAGGTTTTAAGGAGGGGAAAGGGGGGGGGGTAGGGTAAAAGACAGAGAGCGAGAGAAAGAGAGAGAGAGAGCGAGAGAGAGAGAGAGGTTTCAAGGCTATGTGAGGGGGGGGGGAGGGGTGGGGGGAGGCTGCCACGAAAAATTTACATAACTCCATCCAACCATAACTTGAAGTAACTGGATAACATAATCATGGTTGTACAGTTTCAGTACTGACATCGACCAACTGTTGGCACATCTTTCACTGTGGCTTCACGATCATCACCCAAGACTCTCACGGTTATTGTTCCTGTGCAGTCTGTCAACTTTGATTACAGCCCCTGTCTGTCAAAACTGCCGAGCCTACCATTGCCATTGCTACATTAGGCATTGGTATAATACGTGTCTGTCCCACCCAGTCCATTAACCCTTTATATTCCACAGATCCCCATTCCGTTAATCATCTCTGTTCCATCCACCCCTTTGAGAGATAAAAAACGTTTGAAAGAAAGATAATTCACGCCGAGTCGTTGGGGAGCAACCCTTTGATGAATGATGACTTTTGTATAATTTTCTAGAACTATTGTAGTACAACTCCCGCCTTGTCTATCATTTAAGTTCTTGATATGAGTGTCTCCATCAAATAAATTGATCTATAATTCCCTGGCAGTGATACACAGTACTGATAGGCGATATTTAGAAAAAAGACAATAAAATTCTTTCAGAGTTGTGAATAAGCGATCAGTGTGATGTTCGATGGTCTTTGTGCATAAAGTAAGGTCTAACAGTCCGGCCAAAAGTATATTACATGAAACAGTCTAAGACTCCGCGCTTTCTGTGCGTACCTAAAAAGAAGTACGCGTGCCCACAGCCTTATTCTTACTATCCGATGTTCTGTGTCAAACAAAACAAAACAAAATAAAACTACGCGCAACTGTGGTTTGACAAGAACAAACGATTTTCTTTATTTGTGCCCAAGACAGTTGTTGTGAGTATCCGCACCAGTATGAACCATATCGGTCCTGTATGTAGAAATAAAGAGAGAGATCTTAAGCGGTCCATACACGTACGAGCCCGGCCTCGAGTCTGGCCTCCTCTCCAGAACGTTCGAAAATCGCTGCGTGTGTGGCCGATTTCATGAGGCTGGGCTCGAGGCGCGGATCGAGGCCAGAAAGTCAGGCTCTGCCATATATTTTGCCATCGGGCCTGGCGGAGAAGGGAATGGTGGGGTAAAAAAATACTATCTTTTTAAAACATTTTTGTTTCTTTGACTTCCAATTCGCAATCAGATTCAAATTCACCATGAATTTGATACAAAACATCATGCCGGTGAGATGTTTAATTAAAATTCTGTTAAAAAAAAAAAAAAAAATCTTGTCCCATCGTCCGCCTTGTAGGACAGGGAAGTGACACACACGACATGCATTTGTCTTGGGTATGTTAGTGTGTTGTAGTTCATTTCTTATGCAGAGTCGGCTGGTTTCACGCTGTTGAAGAAAGTTGTCTCTGTGTGAGCATTGTTGTGAAAATTACGACCTGGTAGTTAAAGGAAAGGACATTGCAATTTATTGAACTATAAGACGCACTGAATGCCTTTGGAGAATAAAAAGTGAGGATTACTCAAACAAGATAAAGAAGAAGCGATCCTTTAATGAGTTAACCAGCTTTGTGAAGTAATTCTCTCCAGATGCCAGCAAAGATCTTTTCTTCCGAAAAGAGTACAATGTCACCATTGCGTTCATGAAATAACCTCTAGATAAAGATACTCGTACTTGTGTGGGGCCCATTGCTCCCGCGCGTTTTCTGTCGATGCGCACAGAAATCGTCTGTGTCTACATAAACGCACCTAGAGAGTAGACAGGTAGAAGAAAAGATAGATCGACAACACCCACCCCGTCAACTCTCCTTCTTCCACAGCCTTCCTCTTTTACAGCAGTCAATCAGCAGTGCCTGTAAGATTCATTTTGAATCTCCGCTAGATCCAGATACTGAAAACATCGGGCGTACGAAGACTAAGAGACTGGAAGCCAAGGCTTCTACACTGGGTGATGTGACAGGGCGATAAACGCGTCATTATCATAGCTGTAACACTAAGACTGGTTTCCTTCTATTTCTAGTCTAGGCATTGTTATTGTTGTTGTTAGTCTATTTACAACAAGGACGCGTTATTTTTGTGCGTGAGGTCAAGTGCTTGCCTACACTTTCACACACACGCATATATTTAGAAACACGCGTTTATCACTAAGCCCCCAATCCTACACCTCCATGCATATAAGTATATTTATATATACATACACACACACACACACGCACACACACACATACACACACAAACACACGCATATATATATAACTCCTACTGTTCTCTCTATCTCACTATACCGGTCGTCTGACTCCCACCCTTCCCCTCCCCTCCTCATCCTCTCTTTTTCTCCTTCTCTTTCCCATCCTGAGAACACAGTTCCACAGCAGAAAACGGGTGGAACAAAGGAGATTTGCTTGCTTTGTTTTTATATATATATTCTTGTGTTTACAATCAGCCCTGGGCAAATAGTTATAGTTATAGATCTATAAAGATATCATCATCTCTCGGGCCTGCTCTTCCTCCACACTGCTCTTGATCTCGTTCTTGCTAAGTAATTGGTCTAGAGCTCAATCAATGGATGACATAAAGACTACATGAAACAAGATGAGTATTCAGAGATCTCAGTACACAATCGATATGATGTTTAATGATTTTCATGCACAATATATATAATTATATCGCAGTCCCCCCCCCCCCCTCCTTGATTTGTCCGTACCAAATATTATATGGCCTAGAATCCCCTTGCAGTCACGGGGGACATAATATGCAACGAGGCGGCTTGTTGTGAGTAATCGATCAATGTGCTTTATGCTGAATTTGATGTAGATGACAGGATCCAGCGGCCTTGCTAGGGCAATGCTACACATAGTTATAGAATCGAAGCCAACACAGAAACAGGCAGAAGGAAAGATGGACAGACAACATCCAGGAATGGCTAAGAGAAACATTAATTTTAACAAGATTTAGCCACAAGACTGGTGCACAACTCGTCAAGTAGCACCGCGATGACTCCACACGCAGTTAAGGCCTCAGTGACGATGACAAATTAATTGTACCATAATCTCCCTCCCCCCCCCCCCCCCCTACTCCTCCACCATCCTCTTCTTTTGCCGTCTTTTCTTATTGAGTACATGTTCTGGATGTCAGTACCAAAATTCGGAGAACGTTTAGAAAAGAAACTCATTCAAGATAATCTGAAGGAGCAGGGTTTGTACCAAAGGTTAAGGAGGGGTGGGGATCTTGAAATACGTTTTTTGCTTAAAGAAGAAAACAACAACAAAAAATCGGTTTTGACTTTTTGTGTTCACTTAAAACTTTTGCCTTTTCTGAACATAAAATAGTATTAAAAATGGGTATATCCATTTTAACGTCCACGGATGTCACAGCTTATAACTGTCAACCAGGATTTGGCTCCCACTAGTTGTTATATGCAGTGGTGGATCATCACTTTAAGCAAAAGATGCAGATTATGACCTCTTCTAGCAATGTCTTTAACCCCAGTGCCAGGCGCGGTCGTTGGGTGAACATTCTGAGAGAAATAGATTCCCAATCAGGCAGATTATTAGTGTAAGCTTTCATCAGGTGCTCTAAAGTGAACTTCCATCTCCTATGAAGAGTGACATTCTCTTTCATCTCTGATGCTTCAGAGCACAGTTGTGGTTTACCTTGCACAATAAAGGTCAGAACACTATTGGTTTTGACAGAGAAAGATATGGAGGTCACATACAGGCTCTCAAGAATCTGGAAGTGACTCTATAGGAGCCTTATGGTGATAGGGAGTTGGGAGCAAAATTCGAGAAGACATGTAAACAGAAAGCCAGGAAAAGCAAAAAAAAAAATAAAAAAGATAAATAAATAAAAGACCCAGAAGTCATGGACAGATGACTAGCATTTGAAAAAAAGACTGTTTAAAGGTTAAAGGCCGATTACAAAAGTTCTCCATGTTAATTTTCCCCCTAGGAAAATCTGTAAATGCGTTTTTCACAAAACCCGATTTTTTGGGTTACTATTTTGCTTCCTACTTTTTTTTTTTTTTTTTTTTTTGAAATTTCTGAACCAGTTCTAACCCAAATTTGACATAGATCTACATCATTCTTACAACAAGTGCCCTGTTTTCTGTTTATAAGTTTTGAAGAAAAATGGGTTTTTGTTATGAAACAACGGCGAAATATGAAATTTCACTACATGGCATTTTCAAAAATTTCTGCCAAATCTTTTCTTGTAAATACATGCAAAACTGAAAACAGACAAAGTGTTAGACAATATGCCAAGTAATAATTCAAGTCCCATTGATATTTGGAGGAGAAAATAGATTTCAGACAGTCATTTTGGCCAACGTTCGAGGCAGTCAGTTTTTTTTTTTTTTTTTGCACTGCTTTCCTCCAATTTAAATATGCCGACCTCGAAGGAAAAGATTAAAATAATAATATAATAAAAAAGAAATTACCGCAGGACCACCTTTCGCCTCCCTAAGTCAGATTTTGCAACAAAAAGAAAAAATGGAGCTAAGCACGCCATTTGACACTTTGAAACTTCTCCAACTTTTCCTTTCTTTTCCTTGCATTAATCTGTAGGCTTAACCAATAGTCCCTAGTAGGATTTTTCCCATCAACATAAATATCATCCGATATAATACAGCATGGATCACCGCATAATATTTCTGAATAGACAAAGTATTCATATCTGTAATAGTAAGCTTACTTGACAATAATAAAAATATATCTAATAATGTTAGACTTCACGTTACTATCATTATGACTATAGTTCTTAGCCGCGGTGGTCAGCGGTGATGAATGTAGCTTTCAACACCATTTTGTCCAGAAACCGAGACAGTGGTGAAGTGGGCAATTTATAGGATTGACCAAGTTTCAAGTCCAGATCTAAAGTTATCCTGTCTACCATCTACGGTTCGGAAATTCCAAACTTGGTAAAGCCTCTAGAATAAAACACTGCAAACACTACTCTGTTTTGGTCGTAATTTTACAGTCAGTTCAGTCCTTGAGAGGAAGATGCACTGATTTTCTTTACAACACAACACTAACATACAGTGACAAAAGTTTTTTTTCATTCCAATTTAACTTTTTCTTTTTCTATTCAAATATAACTTTTTATAATATTAAAAGGCAACCTACTGCAACACACCACTGTTTATTGTGTCTCAAATATGGCATCGCTATGGCTAAATCGCGTTCTACTCAGAACAGAATTTTCAGAGAAAAAGACATTTTGTCAAAGCTCGTCAGAACAGCTTTCTGGCTCAACTTGAACAAACACCTGGGGGATGGCATCGAAAGAGAGAGAGAGAGAGAGAGCAGTGAATATCTGACATTGACAGGCTGATTTTGACTAGGGTGTTTGGCATTTTTGCGTAGTCATAAAGAACAGCAAAGAACAGTTACCGAGAGAGCCAAGAGATATGGTACATTTTCAATCCAAAGGCGGCTTGCCATTTGCCCGTCCAGAATAGCACCAGGCAACGGGCTCGTTGGTATACTTATCTAACTGTTTGACTGGGTGTCCATCAAAATGTACGCCTGATGTTTGTGGTAATGGCTATGCTGTGAATGGTTTACGGTTTTAGCAGATAGCAATGAATTCCCTACTCCCATCTTCAAATACACTAAAACGGCAGGCTTTGATTCAACAGTCATGATTACTTATTTAACCATGGAAATACCGTAACGTGAAAAACATTACCTTAGAAACCACCACAGCATTTTATTAAACAATAAAAAAAAAAAAAGAAAAGAAGAAAAGTTAACCATAAAGACCATGTATTTGCGAGGGTCTGAGCTTAACGACTCTCAGAGAGCCTTCGTCAACTGAAATCCAGAAGGCCTTATAATAATATAGCGTTCATAATATTGTGTACACGTTTCCTTTCAGTATTGAGTGTGAAGTGAGAGCCTCATTGACTACAAATGTAACTAGATTTGTTTAAATGACTAAATTTTCAATGGAGGAACTTAAAAAAAAAATGTTTTATCTTAGTTATTTTTCGAAAACATGAGAACAATCTATTTGGAAATATAATGCTCCAGTAAGAAATAATGGAAACTAAAAGGAATAAACTATAATTCCTCTATCCCCTGTTTTAAATTTCCAGACGATGCGTTTTGTGGTTTGGAATCTAAAACTATGATGTGTTTTTCACCATACAAAATGTGTAAAATATACATTAAAGAGAGTCAACGAAATGTGTAGTCTCGACTACTGTAGACATCTTCGTCAAAGTATTTGTAGGAACCAACATACAACTTCACAACTAGAAACTCTGTTTACACCCACCAGTAACATCGCAGTATATTGCCCCACTTTCAACACCTTCATTACATCTGCAGTCACAGTATCAACAGTTTTATCATTCATTCATGTCAACAAATCCCACCATAATTTATATTGTTATCTATTACCAAAGTTCTCAATTCCCCTCTCCCCTCCCCCCCCCCCCCCCCTCTTCCTGTCCTGTGCAAGCACAAAGGTAGTGTTCACTTTGAACAAACGGTTTCATTACCAACGTGATTACGTTTTCAAGAGGGTGTAACTCAGATCAAACAATGTCAAGGGCAATAAATCTTGTGAAGATGAGATGAATATGCAATATCTATTTGCTAGATGATGCAAGGCAGTAAATCTTATCTGCTCTAACTAAATAATTGCTTTGTGTGGGTGCGGTATTCTTGCATATGTTTCGTAGGGAACCCATTACAACAACATCATGCTCTGTGTTTAAAAAGGAAGATCGGTCTAAATGAGTTTTCTTCGTGCTACACCAGAATTTGTTCATGTTATACGAGATCTGTTCGTGTTATATGAGATTTTCTCGTGTGATGAATCGCAACCAGTGGAATTCAATCACTTCGGGGCCGCAAACCGCAGCCTGGAATGTGACACCACAAACTGAAGACGTGATTACGGAAATGGGCTCAGGAAAAAATTGGTTTGCAAGCCAACAAAAGCAGGATTCTCAGAACGTGATAAAGGGTAAAATAAAGTTCTTCATATGGGATAACATTCTGGGTTTCTTTGGCATCCACCCCCCCCCCACACACACACACACATCTGATCTATAACACGGAGTGACGACATGTTCGAACTAAAGGAAAGTAACGCCCATCACGTTCGGGATAAACATGATGACTCAATGTATAACGCGAATGAATCTGTGAACAGCTGTGCAGTCGAGCTGTTTAACGCTGAGGATAGCATCATTCTATTCTGTGCACATGGCCTTTAATGGCAAGCAGGCTTTCCAGTCTCACGCCCCTCCCCCCCTCCCCCCTTCTTCTGCATTGCTCTCTCAATTTCAAATAAAGGTGCACGTTGTAAACAAGACTTCCATGTTATCCCATTTTAAAAAAAAAAGTATTCGCAGAAGCCAATCTTTGTTAAAGGGTAGTAAAATGTACGACGTTGAACGCATTATTGCTATAAACATCACCATAAAATGATCTCAGTCCACTCCCATCTTCAAATTAAGGACGCAATCTGTGAATTAAACTCCTTTATTGCTTTCTGCATAAAAACAAACAAACAAACAAACAAACAAAACAACAACAACAAAAGACAAAAAAAACACACACACAAAAAAAAACAAAAAACAAAAAACAAAGGGGCAATATTCAACTGTCACCTGTCAGTGTCATTGACATCGATGCAAGCTGCCACATGCCACGACAACCGTGCGCCAAATTTTGCAGTCCTGACTTCTGTGCGCCACTTCTTAGATGTTCAGGTGACTTATCTTCTTTATATTTTCCATGTATGTGATAGACGGTCTTCCAGGTCTTCCTTTTGCTTCTATTTGCGCTTGCAGCACGGTTGTCTTTCTATAAGGTTGATATTCTTATTCCAATCTGCATGACCAGTGCACCTTAATACTGGTCTGATGAACTTCTTTATATATCTCTCTGTTGACTGGAAGTTCATCAAGGATGCTACTATTAGTTTTGTTGTCATTCCGCTTTATTCTCAGAAGTCTCTTGTAAGCCACATGTCGGCAGCTTCCAATCTGTTTTCCTGTGTCTTCCTGCAAGTCCATGCTTCACACCCACGCAAAAAGATTGACCTAATCAGACAATTCAAGAGTTTTCTTTTTTGGGTTTGCTGAATGCTTCTGTCCTTCCAGATGCTATTCATCCGCACCATCTTTTGCTTTGCCATTCGAATTCTTGATCTGATGTCTTTTGAACATGCGCTGTCTAGAGCTTTGATGGAACTGATACTGAAATCTTTCACACATTTTCGAGTTTTGTGGCATTTATGTGTTTATCCTTCTATTTTCCTTTCGCATTTCCTTTAATATATTGTTTTCTTGGTCCTTTCTACAAAAGAGTCTTTTCATCATGTTGGTGACATTGTTAGACAAGAGTGCTGTGTCGTCAGCATAGAGTAGGTCAGTAATGTTCCGACCCTTATCTTTATTTACCAGGTCCTCTACGTTTGTCTTCAGTACCACCTGCTCAAATGTTATTGGTCAACAACTGACTAGGCAAATAACATCATATGACAGAACGTACTATTATATACCAGCAGAATGTGATTTCTATCCATCACAGTTTTCACACATGGAGAATCCGCTTTCAATTTCAAGTACAAAATATTTAATGTATTTTTATAATCTACACTTTCATGATATTCCTTTGCAAAAAGAAAGATAAAGAAGTCCAAGTCAGCTTATGATTAGCCAGATTAACACAAAGTGCTTCCCATATAAATTGCCACAAAATCTGATAAATCGCCACCGGATCTTTTATTTCATCCCTTCTATTGCAGAGAACAATCCAGTGATAATGCCAACCAGCGAGAGAATAAAGTGCACCATTTGTCAGTCTGCCCTGGTGTTATCAAACACATCCATTCTCTGGTTGATGATGGTGACAAAAGATAGTTGGAACATAAAAACAAAAACGACGAGAAGAAATGCGTGAAATGATTAACTGTTATCACCGCTGTGGGAAAAAAAAGGTGACAACAAAAACAACAATAGCAACAACAACAGCAGCAAAAACAACATGAACACACGATCGTCAAATCATGTACACGTTCATTCAATTACTGGAAACAATAATAATTACAGGAACAACAACAACAACAATATGACCAACAACAACAATATGACCAACAACAACAATATGACCAATAACAACAACAACAACAATAACAACAACAACAGCAACAAGACCACAGCAATGCAATATAAATAACTCTTCTAACATCATGAGAGATCTTAACTAGAAAATGGGGGGAAAAAAACTTTAAACAACTTAGCAGCAATAATGACAACAGCAATAATAATAGTAATATCATAATCATAATAATAATAATAATAATACAAAACATTAATTTCTCTATGTGTAGGCTATATAAAAATCTGTTGTGAAACATGTCCACACTGAGCAAAACACTAGCCGCTAAATCCCATTAAAAAAAAAAAAAAACAGAGAACCATTTTTAATGCCCATAAAAAAGGTCTCGATCCATTTACCAAACCATAAATTCAACGCCACTGAAACATAAAACTACCATTTACAAACCGCAGAGGGTAAACATTTTTTTTTAAGATTTGGACAGCAAAGGTCTTCGTATAATTGTTTACTGTCTTGTTTCCTCTGTGATAAAACCAGTCGTCACTTTTTTCTGACACACTTTGAAAAAATGAAACACCCATAAATCGGATATAGTAAAATATCGTATTATCTGTGAAGAGAAAGATAGTCGACAGAAATCAGATCTAAAAGTTTTGGAGTGATTTCTCAAAAATGTATTGGTCCTAATCATCTAATTTACAGGGCGGGCAAACTTTATAAGCTGTTCCATTATTTGTGATGTACATTAAATGAAACACAGAGGTTGCTGGACACAATCTATACTATAAATCTGTAATAAAACCCATAAAAGGCTTATGGACTCGAAAACCACTGAATGAATCCATGTGAAATTTGACACACACCATTGTTGCACAAAGATCTGTGTTTCTACTTACATAAAGCTGAAAAAAGCTGAGTATGCCTGTCGTTATTCTACAAAGGCGATAATAATTGAACAGTAAATTCGCGAGAGTTTGATTCGAATTATACGTTCGACAGAATGACGCGTTCAAAAACGTTCACCACGTTTTCTTTAAGTAACGTTCAATTAAATCATCCAAAATGCCAACATCGAGGTGCGCACGTTTGCCATACACTTTGAGTCGCAGGGTAGTATCGGTGCGAAATAACCATCTCATAGGAGGTTGAAAGGCATATAAAAGCCGTAACCGCAGTATCGGTTTGACCTATATTTAAATAATCTCCCACGAACGCTGTTCTGTTCTACTCACATTATATATTATTATGTTAGGCGATTTGAGGCCGTTGATGGTGGTGTTAATTTTGGGAGGGGTGAAGAAAGGGGGAGGGGGAATGAGGAGTTGGGTGAGGGGAGTGATTTGAGGGGGAGGGGGGGGGGGTGCGTGTCATGTTATTGATAAGGAGAAAGACAGGAAGGTGATAACTGGGCTGGCAGGAGATTGTAAAGACAGAATGGAGCAGGAAAGAGCTTTTTTTTTTTTCTGTTCCAGGAGACGGGAATGATGTTGGTAAGAGCAGGGAAGGGATGGAGTGATGGTGGTGATGGGGCCCAAATTCTAGCCTTAACTCTAACCCTAACCCACGTAACCTGAGCCTAGCTTAACCCTAAACCTAAGCCTACGCATGAGCCTAACCTAAGCCTAACTTAGTCTAACCCTAAGCTTAAGCTTAACCTGAGCCTAACGTAATCCTAAACCTAAGCCTACCCTACTCCGAAGCCTAAGTCTAACCT